>CM052716.1:68110554-68182706 GCA_028551405.1 Uromys caudimaculatus | reverse complement strand
GCACACACCCATACAGAGGCATGCTTACATGGACTCCCATGCACACACCCACACAGAGACATGCTTACATGGACTCCCATGCACACACCCACACAGAGGCATGCTTACATGCACTCCCATGCACACACCCACACAGAGACATGCTTACATGCACTCACATGCACACACCCACACAGAGGCATGCTTACATGCACTCCCATGCACTCACATGCACAGAGGCATGCTTACATGCACTCCCATGCACTCACATGCACACACAGAGACATGCTTACATGCACTCCCATGCACTCACATGCACAGAGGCATGCTTACATGCACTCCCATGCACTCACATGCACACACAGAGGCATGCTTACATGCACTCCCATGCACACACCCACACAGGGACATGCTTACATGCACTCCCATGCACTCACATGCACACACCCACACAGAGGCATGCTTACACATTATTTTAAAATAAATATTTTAAGTGGCCATTCTTTGAGCACTATTTTGTGCAGGTTTTCATATTAATTTGTCAATATAGTCAATGGAGCTTTGTTCCTGAAATTTTTTAAGATTTATTTTCATTTTATTTATGTGTATGGGTGTTTTGCCTGCATTTATGTCTGTGCACTGCAGGGTCCACCAAAGCCAGAATATGGTGTTGTTTACACTACAGCCTAAATTACAGGTGGTTGTGGGTCCTAGGAAATGAATCTGGGTCCTGCAAGAACAGCTGATCCATTTCTCCAACCCCACTGAATTTTTAAAAATGATACCCAAACATATACTTGAAATGTGTGTATGCAAACCAAGACTGACATGTAGTAGTTATGTATCTTCCAAATGCTACTTATGAACGTTAAAATTTCACTTTCAGTGATAGGAGAATGACTCCATTCACAAAATACTTGCCTTTCAACCACAAGGGCCTGAGTTTAATCCCCAGAAGCCACATAAAAGAAAGTCAGACATGATGGCACGTGCTTGTAACCCCAGCACGGGAAGGGCAGAGTGAGATGGGCAGAGCCATGGAACTCCATAGCCGGCCAGCCTATCCCAAGGCCAATGAAAGACATGGTCTCAAAAAACAAAACAAGACGAGACAGTGCCCGAGGAATACCACCTGAAGCCCTTCTCTGGCCTTCACACGCACTCCCTCACTCACACACAATCTTGCACACACATGAACACATCCACAATGACCACTTCCAAAACTTAAGAATTTTTTAAATTAAAAAAGTTTTTTAATGATTTCATACATGTACTTCCAAAAAATTTAAAAAAAAAAAGTTTTTGAGAATTTCAGACCTGAGCGTTTTATTCACATCTCCACCCATCTTCCTTCCCACTCCACCTCCTTCCATGTCACCCCTCATCCTCAAACTGTTGACTGCTCTATTATTGCTACATGTATGTGTATAGAAGCTGCCAAGACATTTAGTACTGCTTAAATGTATGCGTGTGTGTGTGTGTGTGTGTGTGTGTACTTGGAACTGAAGAACTTATCAAGGGCATGACCCAGAGGAAGACAGATTCACCCTATTTGAGCAGTCACCAATTGCCTGTAACTCTTCATCTACGATGTTATATTATCTAAGGAAAATTTATATTGTACTTCAATGTATAAGTGCTGTGGCACACGTATGAGGTCAGAAGACAACTTCCTGGGATCATCTCCCTCCTTCTACCATGCATGCAGGTCCTGGGGATTGTTGGGCGTAGTGGCAAGTACTTTTAGATGCTGAGCCATCTCCCCAGCTCACAGAGAGATTTGTATTGAGATATAAAATATGCATTTACCAGCTCTTACTTTAGAAAAAATTCTGTGTTCCCCACCCTAACTTGGTGTAAGTAATTCAGCTGGCAACCTGCTTTACTGATTGTCCCTCTTCTGATAAAAGCATACAATCTAATTATGTCATCTTTATTTGCAAGGGTAGATATTCAGAACAACTGCACATACTCAATTCTCCTTTGTACAATGGTCTTTTCAGACCAGGACTGCTCGAGCAGAGAGTTGTCATAAGTCAAAAACCAAAAAGAATTTTGTACTGATTTTATCATCAAGGGCATTTGTTCATCCTTCAGAAAGATTGTCACTAGGGAAAGCAGGGGAGTGAAAATCGCTTGAGACCACTGACTCAAAGTCTCTCCAGAGTCATAGACTGAATTGGTTTTCGAGGAGTAAGAGGAACTGTGAGAGGAGCTCCCTGAGAACGTGACAAACTGATCCTCACCTGGTCAACACTGCAGGTGTAACAGATCTTACGGAGGGACGAGTGGCAGATGGGCGCAGATTAGGAAATGGGAAGGAAGAAGACAGCTAACACTTGGGGGACACTCAGTGCTTGGAAATAGCTGTTGCTGTGTACTATGCATCCGAGGTGGCCATTCAAAAAGAACAGATACAGGTTAACTACTCTGTCATCAGGAGTGCAATGTAATACTTGGCACTGAGCTGAGACCCTACAGAAAAAGACAAACTCTTCATAAACCTGCCCAGAAACAGGGCATTCTTCTAGAAATATTCATGACATTTATTTTAAATAGACATGTTTGAGGATGTCTAGAACTATACATTTGTGTTTTAACAATATAATTCCCTCCAAATTCAAAGGAATCTGTGATGGGCATCATTTGACTAACTTACTAAAACAAAATACAATAATGGTATCAACATGTTCTGTGTTTTAAAGAGCTTATAATTTTACACACATTCTGTTGAACCGACTTTTTTCCCTAAGAATTCTGTTAAGAATTCTCAGAATTCATTCAGGCCCTTAAGGACACACCAGTAAAACCTCTACTCACCAATTCCTTCCACTAAATAAATTGAATTTTGCCAGAAATGCGTAAGCAAATAGAGAAATGACCTCATTTTTCAGTGTGGATACAGTGCTGTAGGAGGGTGTGTCTCCAGAGGATGACTTCAATATTGGATCTTAGTTCCAAGGACAGGTTCACAAGGCCAGAGAAGAGGAGCTGAAGACATCACTGTGAAGGGCACCTGGGAAGAAATGACTTCTCCAGTAGGGACAGCTGCCACAGCTAAGTCACATGCACAGACTTGTAGCTTTCTGCTCTCTGGCCAACCAAGTGCAGCCATAGCATCTTTATTGTTATATCTCCCAGACTGTGATACTGTCACAAAGCTGTTGCTAGGCAACAAATGTGGTTACCAGGTCTCAGCGAATAGCTGAAGGGGGAAGGCAAAGTGTTGCACCATTGTAGAGTAACCATAGCAATGACCTACTATTACAGACTAAAGAATTATCATTAACAATGTTAAAGTATCAGAGGCCTTGAATTCAGGGACTTCCAAGCAGCATCTGCATAATTGAGTGATTGCAGATGAGATTTCAACTGTTTCATAATTTCTATGAGAAGTATTTGTAATTTTTTTATTTTAATTAAAAATTGATTATGAAGTTATCAGTTAAATTATATATGCTATCACAAATAGTTTTTTCTTACGCCCATATTATTTCTTCGTGTATCCCCATGCCTACATGCTACCTGCTTCCTTTTTTCAAACTAAAGGTTGCATTTGGTTTGAAGAATAGTGTATAATATTCAACCCAAGACACAGACAGAAGCTGCAGTAAAATAACCTGATAAAATGAAAATCTAACGTTTCTCTGAATTCCCCGACTGAATAGGAGGCCTAAATGCTCTTTCAGTGGTTCTGCTTTGAAACACTTTTTGTCTGGCTTTTCTAGATCTGTTCTAAAATCTGTAAAGCATGTGGCCCACCTAGGATACTTTCAAGGCCCCTGGTCTCCTTTTGAATCTGTCCTTTCATTAAATATCTCCAGTGATTTGGTCCCAGTGACCTCACTGAGGCAATCGTGTCCAACATCAGAGACTGGGACAGGCCAGAAGAAGAATTATTCCCCCCATTCAGCTTGGGAAACCAAGACACTGAGGCGTTCCGGGGTGGGTGTGGTGGAATCGGGATCCCGCTCGCTGGGGAAACCAATCCCAGGCCTGGGGAGGTGGGTGGTTTCTGGGCGGGAGAGGGAGTGGCCCTTCCCGCCGAGCTACTGGATTGGCCCTAAGGACCTCGGGCCCCGGGAGCTCCGGGACGTACCTCAGGGGCCTGGCAAGTTCTAGCGGGGCGAGGCAGGGCGGAGGTGGGGGCGCGCTGCCTAGAACAGGCGGACCCTGGGCCGGTAAGCAGGAGGCGAGCTCGCTGGTGGCGGTGCAGTCGCCTGCAGGGCAAGCTGCTCGCCTCGGGCCACACATCCGTGCGACCCCTCGTAACCCCGTGTGTGTTTCCGCAGGCACCGACCGTCACGAGCTCACTTCGTGGAAGAGCTTCCCGTCCATCTTCAAGTTCTTCGCCGAAGCCTCGGAGGCCAAGAGCAGCTCGCAGAAGCCGGCCCTGACGCGGCGCTCGCACCGGATCAAGCACGAGGAGCTGTGAGCGCGCAGCCGCCCGCCGCGCCCGCACGCCGCCCGCAGCCTCCCGGCCCCCATTAGATTGCTTTCTTCCTCCAGCGCAGGGTCGTGATGTGTCCGTCTAAATAGCGTTTTGCATTATTTCTAGATGAGTGCAACTGTCAAAGCAATATGGATTCGGCGGCCTCGTTGCCTGCGGCTGAGCCGGGCCTCGCTGCGGGGCCGGGGCCAACCGAGGCTGACAGCGCCCGGTGCGCCGCGGGCCCCGCGCTCCTAATTGCCGGGTTGATCCGCGGGCGCGGCTGGCCGAGCGGCGTCTGCGCGGTCCTACCGCCCGCTGCAGCGCGGCGGCCGCTGCCCAGCTTCAATTGTGCCCATTTTTATTCCCCTTTAAACCCAGCAAGCTTTTATTCCAAACCTCAAACTTTGACTTTAAACCAGGTTTTTCCCTCGGGCTCATCTTATGAGCCCCTGTCTTTTATACAAAGCCACACACCCGAGTTCTAAAAATGCCAACTTTAAGTTCAAAACTGTGTAGTTTGGGGAGTACAATTGTTCTCTCCCTATAACGACTTATTTCCACTTCAAGACCCAAAGAAAAACTTTGCATAAAGTACGGAATCCAAATCCTCATCTCTGCCTAGCTAAACTCCAGTCTTTATGCCTCTGATTTCAGGAAAGAATGTCCAAACGAAAACATAAACAGATCTTTTAGATGTAGGTATAAGCCCCTATTTTCAGTGAATTTCCAAGTTACTTGTAAGAACTGACCTCACTATTAAAATATATAACATGATGAGTTACATTGTGATTTAGATGACACACTTAAGGTTTGCACTTTATGTGCTCCAGTGCAGAGCGGTGACGGTAGCTGTTGATCCTTACAAACTGTACTTTGACCTTTCTTGTAGTGTACCCTTTTCAGACGCAGGACTTTTTTACTATCATCAAGAAATGAAACTGCATACCCTCTTCCTTCCGAAAGGCCAAGTAGGGTTAAAATACTTCAGTTTTCATCTCCAGTAGGAAAAGAGAAGCCTAGTATGAATGAGTTTCTCTTTTGGGTCCAAAATGTTTAGTGTTCTCTTCTTGTGATAGGGTTCTGCCCTATAATTCCAACAGTTAGGTCAACACTGTGAATAGGGAAGATAAAATAAATTGACATTTTACTGGCTTTTGAATTAAAGCAGTAAACATTAATTACTTGAAATTTTTAATTAGTGAAGATTATATCCGGTGGGTAAGATCGTGATTTAATACATCCATCCTTTTTTAAAATGAATTCAACAAGTAATTTGTCTGCCTTGTTTGAGACCATGAGACAGTATAATCCAAAAGAGTGTGAGTTACTAACACCAGGAAGAAAACCTCAGCTCAGTCACCTCATGAGGAATGTTCTCATATAAACTGATTGTAGCAAGTTTCAAACTGGTAACATCTCATGCTGTTTGCATTCAGTAGTTCTGTAGTGACAGTAAAGTCTTCAGAGGCCATAACTGGGCATCTTCTGATATTACTTAGGCAAAAGCACCTTAGGAAAATTCAGAACAGCACTTTATCCAGCTTCTGGACAGTTTAAAATGTGTTCTCCAACAATGTCAAGCACATTGGACTGTCATAGTGGCCCTTTACATTTCTGTTTTTAGAAGGATTGGTGAACTCTGTGAAAATAATATCTTTCCAGTGACTGGGCTTGAAAAATTGGCGTATATTGAGTATATCTTACCAAATGTTATAAACTGTCTGGTGTTTTCAGTATATGAAAATGTTCACAAGAAACTGAGTTTGTAACATCAAGGGGGGAAAACCTATGCAGGAATAAATTTGCTAAACTTCTGCAGCTAAATTAAAGCAAAGTAAATGTGCTCGGCTTATGAACCAAATAAAAGTCTCCTGTTCTTTCCTCCAGGTTCCTCTCTGCAGCTCTTAAATCTGGTTTAGAGAAAGTCTCTGTTTCCTTGGGATGAGTACTTTACAATCACTGAATTGTAACGTTGTCATCTGTCTAGTAGAGAGCTATTTACAAAGTTACATTTTGTAAATGTCTGTTACTACTTGCGGATCTGTGCTATAGCAACCCAGAGGGAGCCAGGCTCAGCACCCCAGATCACAAGCTGATGAGTGACAAATGATTTCTTACAATGTAGGATTTCTTGACCTGTTGATTGGGTTGCTGTTGGTATAAATTCACCTCGGCTTTCTTGGGATAACAACAAGCACTTGGCAGTACCCTGCCTACATGGAGGCCAGAGTTAACATTTCTCCTCTGGTCTTCTCCCTATTTTTATTTTCTTAAAAAGATTTTAGTCACACAGTGGTAGAAAGGCAAGGTGTGAGCTTTTTTTAAAAAATCTTATACTTAGTTCTTAAAGTAAATAGATAGAGAAAGACATAAATTGGAAATTCAAAATAGTCTGATTGAAGCTTGGGTGCTCTTTAGAGCACCTAACACGCAGTCCTCGGAGTCATCCCTGGGTATTTGCTAGACCATCTACTGTAACAATTGTTCTTTTCTCACATTACTGCCTTGTGCTTCCTGAAATGCATTTTTGTTTGTTTATATGTCAAAAATAATAAAGCACAGATCCTCCTGTAATTTTGTTTACCATTTTAAAATAAAACTTTTCCAACAAAGCAACTGTGTATTCTTCCTCCCCAGCTCTCTTCTCTCCAACTGCACAGAGGCTGTGAGGCTGAAAGCTAGCAGGCGTGATTGGGCCCGGTCCCTCAGGGTTCTAGGCCTTACAGCTACTTAGTATTACTGTTCCGAGTGCTGTGAGGCAGTAGCCTAGCTTCAGTTGAGTCACTATTTAGCTCACAGATATCTTGAAGGTGACGTTTTTACTACATATTCTTAATATATAAATATCTTCTTAGCAAGGAAATTAGAAAACTTGTCTTAAAATGTTTTATAAAATAAACAGTACTGTACAGTTAATATCATTTCCAAAGGGAGCCTGGTAAGTTGCTCCCCACCTGCTGATAGAAAGACCTTGCTAAAGTGTGTTCAGCCCAGAGCTACCTTGTCTACATTTCTGTCACAGCTGTTGCTTCCTAAACCTTGCACTCCTTTGAGAGGTTTAGGTGACACAGTGTGTTAACTAAATTAGCACTGCTAATAAACTAGATTCTTTTCCTGTTTCTCTGTATTGCCTAAAGTTCCAATCCAAATGTGTGAGTCTTATATGTTGTAATCATTGGCTAACTGATAGATTCTTGTTGGGAGATGTACTCTGAATTAATTTAAGAAAGATTGCTATTAAGTAACTTTCATGGTGTAATAAATTTTTATAATAATTTTTTTGAAAACTTTTCTCATGACTTGTGGAAGAGGTTTAAAAAAACATGAGGCATTTATATATTTGAAATGTGGGTGGCAAAAGGGGGATACTTGTGACTACTGATATGCTCTCTGGCGTAATATTATAAAAGATATACAAGACATTACCCTATCAAAAAATGTAATACTTTCTTTCCTTCCTTCCCTGTATAGAATGACTGAGGAGGAGCCTCTTGAATTGTTCACCTTTCTTTTATCTAATATTCTATTAATCTCCAAAAGGAAAAAAAAGAGATAAGTTTGGGTCTGGGAAGGGGGTTTTTAATCAACACTTCACAGAGCTTAAAGCTACCCCACCTAAAGCATTAGCTTTGTGAGGTGGTTTTAGATTCAAACCACTGCAACTGCCATCACTGTACTCAAAGAATGGACACCAACTGGGATGTTTAGGGGGAGGGGCTAGCATAAAGTGCATTAAGAGAGGTCCAGGAATAGAAGTAGTTACCAAAGCATTCCAGCATTTATCTTGAAATCTGCATATTTTAAGGAACAAGAGTAGTTTTAAACCTCACACTTAGAAAGGATGGATGTTGATTTAATTGATTCATTTGGATCAATGTTTTTAAAGTTTCACACCACTGTTCTTTCATAAAGTGATGTCTTTAGCAGTCAATGGTTGACATGAGACTTCTTGGATCTCCTCAGTGGAACCCTCCATAACATCTAAAACTAGGCAACAGCCTGTGATGGTAACTTTGGGACTGGGAGATCTCAAGACTCTGATAGCTGTTAGAATACAGAAATGGTATTCATTCTCAGCACAAGGGTTTCCATAATAATGGAAAATAAAGTACAAAAAGCTAAAAATTTGCTATTTAGATCAAACCTAAAGGTTTGATCAATAACTGACCATCACAGAGTTGCCAGTATTTTCCCTGTGGATGTAAAACTTAGAAAATGAAGATTTGACTTAATACATGATGGCTTTCAGGCAACTTTTCCAGGCCCTTTGCCTTGAGATTTGTGGAAAACCTTTTCTTATACTCTGTATTGTGGGAATTGAACTTTGTTTAAACAGCTATGAAACATGTGTCTATGAAGAAATGTATGGAGGTCCAGCATCTGTCTCTCCAGATAATTCAACTTATCCTCCTGTGGTGGTTACACTGGGAGATACGAGAAGCTGTCATAGAGAAAATGATATTGAACTAACTTGCTCTGTGACTAAAAGCAAGAATCCAAAATGAAAACACCCAACACCCCAAGAACGATATGTCTCTTTAAAGTTTACAGTTTGAATAATGAACTCAGAAAGTTGGCAGGAAAGCAAGCTGTGGCACTGTCACACTACAAACCATTTTCACTTTTCTGTCCAATTTCAGAGTGCATGTGTTTGTGAGTATTTCACTAGATCAGTGACAGCTCTTTATTTGCATAATTATATGCTCTGGTCTGAAGAGAAAACTAACCCTCAAATTTCATGGGTCACCAGACTGCAACAATCAATGTTTTATCACGTATGCGAAGCAAAATCTAAGAAGCTATATGAAGTTTCTTGGGGAGGTTTTACTCCTCAGAAAATTAAAGAGTTTTCCTCTCCTGAATAGATTCAAAATCTTTCCAAGTTCTTTGTAACTGAATTCTGTTTGAAGGCAAAACTAGAGATTAACATGTAGATCTGATTGTAGGCTCACTAACATTGCTTCAAAGTAGCTTAAGAAGAACAGCATTTTTCTTCACTAAACCTTAAAATTCTTCATAGTATGAGGGGAAATATTGGTCAAATTATGATTTGCCAAAATGAAGTCCATATTACCATTGAATATAAAGTTTATTTCCTTCCTTAAAATACGTCAGAGTTTTTTTTAAAGACCAAATAGAAAAAGAATGTGTGCATATATACATAGATATGTCCCACATATACATAGCTTTTTGCTGACTACTTATGTCCACTGCTATTCATTTCAATGGAATTTCCAGACAACATATGCAAAATGTGTATGTCTATTCAGTGCCTGTAACATAGTAGTTGCTCTATATGTACTAGTCTCCTTGAGAGTTTGTAAATTTCTTTATGAAATAGATTTTTCATGTTCAAAATATTCAAGGCTTTGCAATAAATATTTTTAAATGCTTCAAGCTTATTTGCATCTGTAAATCTCTGCTGGTACGTAATACATACTTGTGTGTAAGGTTGGCTTTATTTCATTATAGAAAATTGATTTAAACTGCTAATGTCTTTAGTTTATAGGCACTCTGCCAATTTTGAATACAAAAGAGCATAGAGACACATGCAGACTCTGGTGGGGGTTTTTTATGGAGTTATTAAAATTCTGGAAAATTCTGTCTCTACCTAGTTTCTTGAAGAGTATAAAGTAGGAGATGCACTTTTGTAAAAGCACTAGTGTGGGAACCTCATTTAAAGTTACTTCAGACAACATGTTAGAGTCAAGAAAAGGGAAGCACTTGGAGTGAGAATGACATAGTTTCAAAGTATTTTATTCTCTGTCTAAAGATTGATAGGTCTTCAAAGCTGAGTATCAGATATTTCCTAAAATGTTGTTATTATTCTGTGAAAAGCACCCCCCCGTTTTAAATTAAAGTTGAATTATGAATGAAAGCTATTTTTTGGTCTTCCTCACCTGAGAAATCAAACCTCTGCTTGTCAAGAGCACCCCCAGTGCTCTTGTCACCTTTGTGTGGGTCCTACAGAGATGATGCTCCTCTGGCTGCAAAGCCTCTGAAGCCCTCCCCAGGAGTCTCCATCCAGACTGAAGGCTTCCTCTTGGAGTCCTCTAGGTAGAAACTCCTCAAAAGTCGATCTGTAAGAACCAATAATTCCAAGTTGAGAATGTTATCCAAATAGAACTAAAGGTTAGTGAACCGTGTTCTTCTGAGTCAGGTCACCAGCATCAACAGCATTCCAATTTTAAGGGAAAAACTCTTCCAAGAAAAACAGTAGGCTTTTTCTATTTTACCTTTGTGAGAGCATTGCTTAAATATCAGATGGTGCCCTCAGCTCTGCTCTTTCAAGAATGGAGAAGAGTGTGTTCTTTCCCACTCATCCTCCAGGAGGGAAGACCACAGTCTCCCCCTTCTATCGTGTTTGTTCAAATACCACCTCATCCTTACAGTGTGAAAGCTTGGCCGTGGTCCGGCTCATCCTCCCATACCTCTTAATTATTTTTCAAAAGCTTTTCACCTTTTTAAGGTCATACTTAAGTAAGTGGATTTTTTTACATAAGCATGTGCACATTCTGGCCACATGGACCATCAGAATGTGTCATCTGAAGCAAAATTCATGGTGTGTTGTGTTTTGTTGGTGTGTTCTCCCACCTTTACCCCTTTTGCTTTGCTTCAGTAAATTACTTAATATCATCCCCCGGAATAACCAGCTCTAAAGATGACAGTAGCACAGAGTGACACAATTTGGCTTTCATGCAGTTTTGAAAGAAAACCATTAAAATTGCATTGATCTCACAAATATTGATCTAGTGCTTGATATCAAATATCAATGAGATGCTGTCGTTTGCTGCCGATCATTGTGTCAGCTGTTTGGATTCATGTTCTCGTCTTCATTGTCACATGGATTCTAGGTGCTGAGGCTACATAAGATTTTCATGATTAAAACAATTAAGGTCAATTCTTTTCCTGTTTCTCACAATTCTGGCTTGGCTAAGCATAGCACATGATGTATTTGTTGTATCATGTATGTACAGTGCTTCTCAAGAACATGATGCCTTTCTGGATACCTTCTATTTCTGTTTACAGAGCGTATATTTGTATTTGCAGTTCTTTATGTTATTAATGAAATTATTTCTGTCTGAATTTGCTTTCTTTCTGATCATCAGCCTTTAAAATAAAAACAAAGATTGTTTTGCCTTTTAATAATGCAATTAAATGCATTGCTTTGCAACACAGAATGGATTCTTATCCAACAGGTAAATCCATCCTTTTATTCTTGTTGACAACTATAGTATTTCACAAGTGTAGAATTCAAAGAAGTATTTAGGTGAAAAATATCTCTTCCTCAATAAAATGTGATCTAGCAGAGTTAAGTCACCCTCTGCTTTTATCCCTAGCACTCTGGAAATAGCTAATTCTCCTGTCCTTGAATATATTTAGAGTCTACAATAATACTTTTTCTCTTTTCTTTCCTCTTTATTTTGCACATCAGCAATATGTAGTTTGAGATGTGATACACTTTAAAGAGGAAAATACCCCACAACAACGAATGACCAGTTAACACTGCTATCTACGCTGTAATGACCCAGAAATAAACGTAGGACCCGCCTAGAATATTTTTATTGTACTGCCACATTTGTATTTTCCACATTTGCTAGGAGGGAAATTTTCTAGTCCTGTGAGTTTGCTGTCCCTTTTCACTTCAGTTCACCTCGCCTCAGATTGGAGACAGCGAAAAGAAGCTACGCAAAGGCACCGGGCTCTTCCCAGCACCATGGACAGCGCCCAGCTCCCCCTTCCTTCTCCCCTTGGCCAGAACCCCAAAGTTCAGGCCTAGCGGGATTCCTCACTCCAGCCACTCCCACGCCATAGGATATTCTCTTCTGAAACCTCAGGATCTGAGCCCAAAACAACAGTGAGCTTAAAGACTATAGTTTGTGGGTGGGGAGTCTTGCTTGCTCCCTGCTCGGTAATAATCAGAGCGCCAAGAGCTGACTCTCCATTTGCCCGTGAATCTCCCGAATTTGCATCTAGTCCATGCAGAGCCGAACGTAGCTCCACCCCGCAGTCACTGCCTCGGTAAGAGTCTTTGCTCCCCCAACCCAAATTTCTTGGACCAACTTTTCATCACCCCCACCCGTTAGGTGGCAAGATAGATCTGTATTAACTCCGCTTTAAAGGGTCTCTACTGGGGCCACTTTATTCACAGGCCTATAATCTCTGTCACCACAAATCTATGTTAGGAAGGAAGGAAGGAAGGAAGGAAGGAAGGAAGGAAGGAAGGAAGGAAGGAAGGAAGGAAAGAAAGAAAGAAAGAAAGAAAGAAAGAAAGAAAGAAAGAAAGAAAGAAAGAAAGAAAGAAAGAAAGAAAGAAAAATGCACACTCAGATCCACCAGCCCCTGGTCCTACCACCCTGTTGGTGGCTGAAGCTGTCGGACTAACTCTGGTGCGCCTAGCGCTGCTTAATCACCCCTCCGAGCAAGCAAAGTCGATCTGCAGCAGGCGCTCAGCCGCCGGCTAAAACTCCTGACAGCATCAAAAAGGGACACCTCTGGCTCGTACAGCCACCTTTTCTCATCTTCAAATCTCAGTCCTCTCAAGGAGTTTTCGATAAATCTCCTTGTTTGGCGTTTTATTTATTTTGTTTTGTTTCAATTATAGCGTTGAGCAAAGTGCAGTAATGGAAGACCACTTCCGTGTGGCATCTGATTCTTTCCGTAGTCTCCCTGGCAACCCACTCGCCACTCCTAAGAGGAGTTTTTACCGATTTCAAATCCAACACCTTTGCTGTGTTGAAACTCTCTCCGTATTTTATTTGGCTTTGAATGAAATCTCTCCCCTCTCATGAGAACACAATTCGCATCATCCGCTCTCTTGAGTCTCTTGACACTGGGGTGTTCAGAGCAGGTGAGACTGTCAAAACCAAGTATCTACTAAAAAGTGAATGAATAAACACCGTTCCAAAACAACTTAATGCAAACTTTTCAAGTAAAAGTGATAAGAAAGTGAACCAGGTAAAGAACCCTGGTGTGTTTCCTATGCAATACCCTTGGCAAACGGATTTCAATACTGCTCTGTATTGCATGAAATATATGATACATTTCAGGAGAGAACTTTTCTCTACCTGACACAGCACTACAATAGAAACGTCAGTGAGTTTCTTAGCTAGCCGCAAAACACTATGTTTTTCTTTCCACTGAGACACACAAATAGTTGGCTAAATATTTCATTAGTGTGTATTTTAATTTCTTCTCTCAGTGATGCTGTAAGCAGGTTCCTCTCTCATTCAACACTGCTCACATGAATTTTATTCTCTTTCCCCCTCTGCAAAGTCACTCCTGCGTTTGCTCTCCTCAAAGAGAATTTTCCCTTAGTTCGTCCACTAGTTCAGTCTCAAGAGTAATTGCTACTGGAGAAACTCACTCATGGTGGAAGTTGCTTAAACTAGCAGCTCTACAAAAACTGATGGAAACGCACGGAGCTTAATACACTTTGGCAGCCGGAGTGTGCAGGGCTACAAGGGGACCTGTTGAATCTTAGTGACTTGGGAACTCATTTATTCTGAACTAGAGCACTCTCCGACTCTGAATTCACAGCTCAGATAAATATCACTAGTTGTTTGTAAGTCATTGCACAGTGTAGTTTTTCTATGAATTGAGTTTCTACTTTGAAAATGTTTTATTCTAGCCTTCTGGGGTTCTGTAGCAAAGTGAACTCTGGTGCAAGGAAAGGGACAAAATTGGAAACAAGAATTGGAGAGCCTTGATGTGACAGTGAATCCAGTGAGTGGGTTTGGTCTCAGTGTGGATGCTGGGGATATTTTTGCTCCATGCAAGCTTTCCTTTATTATTAAGATTTTTTTAGGATTAAAAAACTGAATTCCTGATTCAATTTCAAAATGACTTTTCTGGGTTATTTAAATAAATTAGAAACTTCCAGACATACATGTATATTTCAAGATGATTTTTGCCAGAGAACACTAAATTAAAAAAAAAAAAAAAAAAAGGATGGCTCAGTTACTATATTTCAAAACATTGAAAATAGAAATTAAGTAAGTCCTCATGAAAAAAACATCTGTATCAATGCTTTGCTACCTATCTATATGTGTTTGGTGAAACTTTAAACGTTCATAAACCTTCCAAAAGCATAAATGTCTTTTTTTTCTCCTTTATTTTTTAAGTATTTAATCCCAGTGCTATCCTATGATTACTGATGTCCCAAATATTTTTGTCCCTCAAATCTTCTAAATTTTCTTCTACCTTGACCACTTGTCAATGTCAAATACACAGTACTTAGAGAAATACATTTTATACATTACAGAAAAATGTTTCTTGAATGAATTGGGGGAGGCAGGAATTAATAAGTTCTATTCCTGAAGATTCTTTGGGGAAGAATCAAGTCATAACTACCAAATGTCAGTAGGTATTAATATTAATTAAAACATGCTGGGAACATCATCTGTAGGTAGAAGAAATGCAGCAGATTCCAAAATCATGAAAGAAGCTGTCTGGGTCGCTGTACACCTGACTTCCCCCTCTGGAACTTGCCCACGGAGCTACCTTAGAGACTGAGGTTAATTCTGAACTTTTTTACTGGGCCCCTTACTCAAACTGGACTTCAAATAATAATTCAGTTTGGGAGATGGCTGGGTGACTGTATGGAGATTACTCCCCTTGGGAAAGCACCCTGACTTCAGCTCTTTCTAATGTAGGTAAAGGCTTTGTCCTGTGCTGTGGAGAGAAAATCTTCTCAGGAGTGAAACTTTCCAAGAACTTTAAACTCTGAAGTTTTGCATCCGTTTTTAAATGAGTGGGTATAGTACGAACTTAGACGAAGCATTAGGGTTATGCTTTTGATATTGAGCAATTCAATATTTGAGGGACAAATAGACTCCGTTTGCAATTTATCCAGCTTTTACAGTTACATATGTTTCTGGAAAATAGCACCTGACTACATTCAACTTACAAGAGTCTAAACTAGTATTTCAGGAAGGCAACAAAATATATCAAGTCTTTCAGTAAATGGTTAGGGGAAGATTTGTAAACACTTGAGTACCTAGTGATCCTTGGAAGTCCAGTGCACTTAAATTTAAATTTTCAGGATCAACTCAACCCTGAAAAAATGAGAGCCATTTGCTTAACTTAATCTGTAACATATGTTTGCAACAGTAGCAGGTTTTGTGGTGTGTGGTTGGGGATGATCTAGTTGTAAATTTTCCTCTTTAGGTTTCAGCGCCTGCTAATTTCAGCCTAACACCTAGAGAGAGACTTTGCCCAGGCTTCACCAAATCAACCAAGATTTTACAAAAGGTTTCCAAGGCACTTAGCTCTGGATGTTATTAATATTCCCAAAGGTAGAACATTTGTATACAAATCAGTTCCCAATACCCAAAACCAAGTTCAGCGTCCATTGTTAAAGGGTCTTGTGTTTATACAGACAGGCATTGCTCTCCCTTGTGCGCATTTCCTTAGCCATCAACACCTGCAGACCGCTTTTTAAAGTGCACAGGGGCAGTAGGTGTGATGAAGTGACATCTTCAGCTATCAGAGCAACATATAGGTTCTTTTGACTTCTCTTCATTTTTCTATCAGAAACTTAGAACTATTTATTTATCTCTCTTTATATTTCAATATGACTTCCCCCGAGAGTGTTTTAAATATCTGAAATTTGGCTAATGGTTACATTCTAGAACCCACAAGTCATTCTTCATTTAAGACAGCTTTGTGGTCGTTTTTATTAAAAAATATTTAAACATGTATCTGTAGGCATTGATTTTTAACATTTAGGGTTTAAATAAAACAGACTACATTCCACATCAATTGATGACACTCCATGAGAGCAAATGGACTTAGTACTGGAGGCTGATGGTGGGAGTACAGGGTAAGTTCCTGGACTCTGCTGATGAGCATCAAGGATTTTAAGTAAATATCTGGACTTGCTGATTTATCTTCTTCCTGAAACCCTCTAACAGATTACTTGAGGAAAACTTTAGGTGCTTTTTGAACTGTATCAGAACAAGTTATTGATCCACAATTATGCCATAAATTCAGAGGCAGAATTTCCCTACATTTTATTATTATAAGGATTAAGATGGACAGCTCCCGCCTGGATGCTGCCTTAATACAAAAGAGAACAATGATGTAATAAAAAATTAAAAGCAACAATAACATTACCAGCACTGTGATAATCAAACGCCCAAAACTAGTTCAGAATGATGCTAAAAAGCCACTTTAATTCTGAATTGGAAGGTCTTGAGACACCGAGCGCCATCTAGCAAGCAAAGTTAGAATCTAAGGGAGTCTGTCGAGAGCACAAAACACCAGGAGACCAGTGAATGGGGAGAGAAACAGCAACTTGACGACGACGTACCTGCTGTGATTGAGCCTTATGTCCCATCTCACCTGAGAGCAGCATCACTTATGGGTTTCTGCTCTTTACCTCACTAGCCAACTCGGACAAACTAACTTCTGAGGTGAGGTGGCCGGGTTCTGTCTCAAGCTAAAGCTAAAGATAGCTCCTCATTGGATTGCTTATTGTCTTTAATTAGAATTGGCAGCCTCTCCATCCCTCTTTCTTGCATCCACCAAATCAGACCAACATCAACTGTTTCAGCATCCTCCTGTCCAGAAAAGGACAAAGAGTGTGGCTAAAAGCCCCAACTTGAGCCAAAATGACTCCCAGGGCTTCAGCACAAAGGAGAGAGCATCCCTGGAAGAACCTAGCAGAGCTGCAGAAGTCATTTCGAGTTTCTAAGTCTGCCCAGATGTCTCCTGACAGGCAATCTGAGATATCTCTGAGTGACACATTACTAGGATTTACTTAACAAGCTACAAACG
Source organism: Uromys caudimaculatus (assembly GCA_028551405.1). Taxonomy (NCBI): domain Eukaryota; kingdom Metazoa; phylum Chordata; class Mammalia; order Rodentia; family Muridae; genus Uromys; species Uromys caudimaculatus. Next base: position 68,165,515 of record CM052716.1, on the reverse strand, counting down.
ACCCTGGAAACTGAATAGTTCTATCTAAATATAAACAGTATAACTTTTATTCTTCTTCAGGCAAGCTGGTCTTTGCTATTTTCCTCTAGCTGAGGGAAAACCCAAGGTGGCTGGGATGTTACACAGTCACCCCTGTGGGTTTGCAGCCCCAAGGAGATGAAGCTGCACTTTTCAGTTTTTAAATTCTGAATGATGTTACTGGAGTATGTGAATATTCTTGAAAAGTAGGCTAACAGTACAACTTTAAAAGAAAGCTTAGGGGACATCCATATGAAGAAAGCAAAAAGAAGACTCTTCTCTGCTAGATATAAGCATGTATCCATCTTTTTCTTTTAAATCAATAGCTTTCTATTCAATAAGCTAGAGTAGCTTATTTCAGCAATCTCGTGTCTAAAGAACTGACAAACCTTTTTGTGATTTGATTTCAAACCTGAAAAAAAAATTCCAGCCTTAAACTCTTCCTAATTTTCCGTTATTTGATATTTACCTTTCTAAATACACACTGGTTCACATTATACTTAGGGTGTGGCCATAGAACTTGGGTTTTCTGTTGTCCTCTCCCCCCTCTCTCCCCACATCTGCCATAATGTCTCTCAGTGAAGAGCTTTATAACAGGGAAAAATAACTAAAAAGGAATTCTAAAATAATAAACTTTAGCTTAATACTACTTGAATGTCAACTTTTATCTCAATAAAACCAGATATAACAAATACGAAATAATAGTTGCCTTTATATTTTAATATGTTATTTGCTGTGTAAAACAGTCACATCAAGAATAAAAGCACCAGACACAAATATGCTAGATATATTCATTATAATATGACTTCTGGTTAAATTATTTACAGAAAAATGCAACAACAACAACAAAATAACCACAACCTATCCAACAAACTAAACCAGTAAAAAGAGATGATTTCAAAACTAGGCTTAACAATTTAGAGTCTACACCAGTTGTTCAAAGCCTCCTTGTTTCTTATGCCTGGAAATATGTAAGATTTTGAGGATGAATTGTAGAGTCCATTCATAGTCTCTGTTCTCTTTTCTCTACCTGCCTGAAGTTCAAGGGAAATGTCAGAAACGGCTTGCCTCTGGATATCCACAAAAATCTGTGTGTGTGTGTGTGTGTGTGTGTGTGTGTGTGTGTGTGTGTGTGTGTGTGTGATGTTAAATAGCACATTTCTCCCATCAAGATCTTCTTAAACATGGAAGCTTCTCTTAGACAGGGTACCCAGCTGTTTAATTTAACATTGATTTATTGCTTTTAAAAGTAAATTTACACACATGCCAGCAGCGCTCCGTTTTGTTTCCCCAGACTCTGAGATTTATTTTCTACTTAGCGCTTGTCTGACAAAACAATGTCCTTTAACTTTATTACACATCGATGAGAAAATCTGTCTTATTTTTGCTCAGATTTATTGCTGTGTTACTAGTGGGGACATTTTTGATCCAAAAAGGCAGAGGTCCAACAATAAGTAGAAAATTAGGCAGAGTTGAACACAGAATGGTAGGAAAACAACAACAACAGCAGCAGCAGCAGCAGCAGCAGCAAATACTAAGAATTTGGCCCAGCATACACCAACTTGCTGGGCAAGGTAGATAGGAGGACCAAGGCCCCTATTAAGCAAAGTAACCAAGGAAGGAAAGAAATTACTTTAGTGGACACCGTTTGAAGGGGGAGCAATTGAATCTGAGCCCTATGATATCACTAGGCTGTTAGTTAAAATGTGTCTGAAATTATAGAGCAGGGAGCTTCATCTGAGTGACTCCCACCCATGGCCACCTTACCTCCACGGAGAACCCCCGGCTATCACTTGTGGATGATGGCTGAGCCCAAGGGGATGAGATGGACTTTGAAGCAGCTTTTGTGGTACACTTCATCTACATTGGGGTTTTCTTTAGTCCCCAATAGAAAGGCCACTTTCTTCTTTTCACTGATAAACTGTCTTTATGTCCTTCGCTTCACACCCTTCAGAAACTTCTCCCATCAGCTCAAGAGCAAAAAAGGAGGGGACGATAGAATAACCACCATATTCATGATAACAACAACAAACAAATGTGAGTTCAGATCTACTTTAAACGTTCCCCCCCCCTTCATAAAGCATGGTCTTTCAATTGGAAAAAAAAGCTAAGATTGGGAATGGACATAATAATAGTGTTTCTAAATGTGATGAAAGCAGGCTTTGAAGGAATCGTCCTGTGAGATAAGGTTTTCTTGCCCATCGTGATTTCTCACAGAGACATCTAATATCAATTTACAGGCTTTCCGGTGAGAAAATGAGGATACTGTATCTCTTCTGTAAAAAGTCAAGATGTGACCAGATTTGCTATTAGGATGAGAGAGAACTTCTAAGAGGTTCCTTTTCTTTTCTCTCCAGATATAGCATCTTTCAGGATCCTTGGGTGAGATCCTGACTTCTCTGCTGCTGCTTTAGTCACTGAGTACACGAAAACATGCTAGCATGTTGACTGCAGTAAATTTTTTCCTACCCAAAAAGATTTTTTTTAAAAAAAAGTGAATGGCTCACACTACTGAAAACACATCAAGACATGTTTGGCCAGGCACTTTCAACTTAACACGAAATAAAAAGAAAGAAAAAAGAAAAAAAGAAAAAGAAAAAATATCTACAAGGGGGAGGAGAACTGTGAAACACTGAAAATTCTCTTCATATTAGGATGCCCCCCCACCCGTTTGCCCTTTGAAAAGAGGTCCTGTCACTCAGAAAGAGCCGTTTCTTCAACGTCCCCCGCATCCACCCACCAGCCGGCCCTGCTCGGCCCTGCAGCCCTGGCCCACCCCGCGGCCCTCCCCGCTGCACACACAGTTTCTTCCAAGTGCTGGAGAGATGGGAGGTGCAGCTTCTCCTCGGCTGAGCCAGACGAGAACTTCTCACCCCGGCCCAGCCCTCAGCCTGCTGAGGGCCCGGCAGTTCTTTTTATGTCAAGAAGCCACCAGGCACCCTGGCTGCCCGCCCCTCCCGGTTGCGGGACAGCGACGCCGCGCTCGCTCGCCCGTCACGTGGCTGCGCCAGGAGACCCCGCAGAGCCCTTTGTTAAGCACCTCCATCCCCCTGCAGGGGCGGCGAGACCCGGAGGGGTGAACCAACTGGACAATCCTGCCTCCGGTTTTGCTTCGGCTCGTAGGAAGGCCCGGAAACACCTTGGGTGGGTGCCCTGAAGCACTTAACAAATCAAGATTCCCAGCCCTTTAGGGGAAGCTACTTGGGCTACCTCCAAAGTTTCGAACCAAAGGCACAAAGGGCCTAGGGGCCCAGTGGAGGGCGAGCCTCTGCGCACGGGGCATAACCATTGGGCAGACTTCCCTCGGTTCCATTCTACCCTCAGTTCTCCCACCGCAGTCCCGAACAAGGCTCAACGACTCAGTGGGTGGGAGTGTGTGTGTAAAGTGTGTGGTGTGTGCATGTGTGTGCAACCAGGTGGAAATTTCAAAGGGTATATCCGACATTTACAGAGGATGGGCCGTGAGCAAATGGACTGTCAGAGAGTTTAAGTGACTTAGGTGAGAGGAAAGAGAGGGTCAGGTCTGCTCTAAGTGGAACATCTGCAAAACATTCTAGCCATTTACTATAGAAATAATAAAAATAGAAGCCACTAATGATTACGGTTCCCACCCCTTCCCCCAAAAGGCCAAATCCTAATGAAATAATTCAAAGGTAGGCCCCATTTCCTAATAGTGGAATTAAACAACAAAAAGAACCCAACTAAACTTCCCAAACCTGCCTTCCTAGGGGCCTGGGAACCTTGCTGAGAAACTAGGTAAACAGAGGACGGGCGGGCTTCTTTTGCACGGAGGCCATGGAGCTGGCTTTACATATAGTTCCGCCTGGATACACAATTAAATTACAATAAAGTCCTCTTTAAATAGTAAAATAGGGAATGCTCTTCAGAATTCAAATATAGCTAGGGTTAAGTAGTTTTTAAGATAGGTTTGAAATGGCTTGTGTGGAGAAGAAACCTGTAAGCCCCAAAACTATTATAAATATGCTAATCATCTGGGTGTCAGTTTATCTCTCCATATTTCTTTCTAAAATGAGGAAAGCATTCATAAAAAGCTACTTGGCACACTTTATTTTTGGAAAGCAGATGTTAATTTTTTCACGTATCATTTTATGACCAAGTACATGTGTAACGTTGGAAGGCATCCAGAACGCCTCTATTATTTGCTAAATGACTGTTAGTTGAAACATATTATTCTCGGCCTAACTACGATATAGGTTATATCAATAAAATAAACATCTGTGTTTTTTTTTTTTTTAAGCAGGGGAGGGGCATAAAGAGTTAGTATAAACGACAGAAGACGGGAAAAAAAAAGAGTTTGGGAAAGAAGCCGCACCTGTGCTGTAGAAAATGGGATATTTATATTGTTCTGTGCAAAACAAAGTCCCCCAATCGGGCACTCGGGGATATTTACATGGCGGGAGATAAAGTTGAAAGCCTTTCCCAGCGTGCCAAATGGGATTCTCCCTGAGGCCTTCTGCGTGGCAAGATAACAGGTACTGAGCGCTCCTGGTGGCTGGGGCCTTCTCCTGCCGCCCCGCCCTCCTCCTCCACTTCCCCCCTCCAGCCCCCGCCCCAGGCCGGCGGGGCTCGGAATTCCCAAGCACTGCGGAAATTTCAGCGGGGTTCCCAGCCGAGAAGTACGCTCCAGAAGCGTCCTCATTTGCCCTGCTTCCCTCGAGGACACCGGCGCCCAGGATAAGCCAGTGGCGTGATAATTAATGGAATACAATATTTATGGCCCAATGTATTGACTCCGAGGCAAGTACGCTTCGTAGACAGTCCGTGGGGGTCTGGCAAACAGGGGAGGAGTGAGCAAACATAATGACCGGAGTACTTACGTCTATCGGGTTTGCTCACTTAAACCCGAGGTATGTAACATCATGATAAATATTAATATACACCTCCACAGCCCCTCAGCACCACCAACCTAAACTCTCCCTTCCTGAGTGCTGCCCTTTACAAAAAGGCCAGAGAGGAGGGCTTTAACATAAAATGCTGCAAATATGAAAAATAGGTCACCAATAAAATTGGTCTCAGCATGGAGTGTAATTGCAACAAAGTGCCGCCGAGTAAAATCGAGGAGTGAGCTGGCTGAGGCGGCACAGTCGCGAACCATCTGGTGTGTATTAAAAGCGGTGCTGTAAATATTGCTGAGAGCTAATGCATTATCGGCTTCTATAAGTGCACAGGGCCTGTAAGCTTCCCATATGTTAGAACATGGAGACCGGGTGGGAGCAAGGAAAGGTGTTCTAGCAATCGCCAGCTTCGGAAACATCTGATTTTGCCACTTTTGGTGGAATTTTGGCCAAAACGTGTCAAATGTACATCTCCATTATCTGTCCCTCCCAGCACCCCCTTCCTCTTGCCGCAGCTCCTCTTTCTCATTTTCTCTAGGTCTCTCCTGCTCCCATATTCCAACCCCTCCTCCCCTTTCCCTACTCTCCAAGGGGATAGGGCAGACATTGCTGACGTCACTTCACATCAGTAAAAGAGAGTAACTGTTGAGAGAGAGAGAGAGAAAGAGAGAGAGAGAGAGAGAGAGAGAGAGAGAGAGAGAGAGAGAGAGAGAGAGAGAGAGAGAGATCATGTGTTTTTCATCAGTGCTAAATTGTTGCCTTTTTCATAGAAATGAGCGGCCCAGCATGGGTACGCCTTCTGTTCTGAAGCTACTAACCGTCACCACTCCCTTTTGTGGGGTGGTCCACAAGGTGGGGAGCAGAATACACTGTACAGGGGTCTAGTGGCAGAATCAGCACTTTCGGTTGAAATCAGGGAAAATGAGATTCAAAGAACGCGACTTCTAGGGAGGACTTCCGTCCAAGCAACCTCTACAAGCCGGCTGGAGGACTCCTGGCTACAAGGCAGCTTTAGTCTACACCCCGGAACTTCCTTTCTCTAGGTCGTCCCTCCATAATCCCACCCCCCACATACTGAATTGCCACACACAGCACAGCTAATAATTTCTGCCGTCACATTACTTTTCTGGGGAAAATAACACAAGTCTTCTCTTCCCTGATGATACCCCGTATTTAAGCGTTTACTATAATTACACTCTCATCTCTTCTGAGCTCCCCCTACCCCATATTACTCAGCTACAAGTTTTTGGGGTTTTTTTTTTTTTTTTTTTAACTCAAATCTACTGGTAGGAACTGCCTTTCTGTTGTTCCACAGAGATCACTTTCCCTCAGTTGGCCTGGTCCCTCTCATTATTCCTACTTCTTGCCACCCACCCCTTCTCCTCCTTCCCCTCTCACCTGTACACTCAGAACAAACCTGAGACTTCAGTGTGGGTAAACCTGCCGGCTGTGACAATCCAGGCTCAATCAGCAAATAAAGAAAATTCTTACTTTCTTGGTTTTTGACTGCGGGCTGCATTCCCTCCGGCGGTGGCTTCCTGTAATTATAGGAGCTCTATTTCTTCCCCGGGAGACATTCGAGGGGGATTTTTAGTTGGAAGTTTGTTTCTGCTGTGTTATTTTGGATCCTGGACCAGAGAGTGAGTGGCCAGGACCAAGAAGCTCTGAGTGAACTGCAGATTGAGACATATCCAGTTTCTTCTAACAGGATCATTTCATGTGGGAGGTTGGACACAAAGTTTGTGCTCGTGACTAGCATTCCAGTGAGAGACGTGCATATTTTAAAACAACAAAGCGGGCTGGAAAGAAGGCTCAGGGGAGGGGGGGGAGCTGGAAAGAAGTTACTAAGTGACAAACATCTGTCAACATGGGATAATTTGTATACTCCACTGCAAAGCTATCTGGCCAGCTCTGTGAAGTTCAAGGAACAGAATGTGGGCTAGTACGGGGGGTACATATTTGTCTCTGGGAGACCTAGTTTATAAAATAGACCCCACCCCATATGTAAAGGGAGAATTAAAACTGCACAATCGAGTGTAATTTTACAACTGTGTTTTCATAAATAAATATGAAGTTAGAGTCTATGGGACTGTTGAAAATGTACTTTACCTTAAAACAATGGGGAGGGAGCATGAAATAATAAGCAGAGTGTCCAGGGTAGCAAACTGAGCAGAAGAAAGGAGAAGAACACAGCTCAAGCGGCCCTGCGCTGGGTCCCAGCAATCTGTAACCAGCAAACGCCCGGCTGTCCACGTGTATGGGCGCCAAGCACATCAACATCCATTCTCCTCCTGGTCTACAAGGAGGAATGGCAAAGCGCTTCCAGGGTATTTTCTCTTTCATTTAAACTTGGACTTTAACAAGCATGGTACACGTTTAGATAGAAAAGCAACAACAACAAAAAATAAAGTTATTAAAAGCAGACTGAAAGATGATGCAAAATGCTGGTAGGCCTCTCTCTCTCTTTTTCTCTCCCCCACCCCCCAACTGAATCTCTTAACAATCACTTAGAAGTTCAGGCTCCAGCTTCTACTGAGAAACCCTTTTCTCTTCCCTCTTCCAGATCTGAAGACAAAAGGAGAAAAGGCCTAGTGGTGAGAGGGATATCTCTGTTAGTTGTCAGCATAGGTCCATGGGTTAGGAATGCTAATGAGCCTCTTGGCCAGCTCAAGACTTGGTTCTTGCTTTCTCACACACTGATGCTCACACACTGGGGGTCTTGCAAGCTGGCTGACAGGCACACAGACAGAGCATCCTGCCTGATTCCTGTCTCTCTTGCCTTTTTCCTCTAAGCCCAGAGATCGATCGCTGACCCCACCATTCGACCAAAGCTTTATTTATCTGGCTGTGCAATGATATTATCAGCCTTAAATGTTATATACAGCAAATGTCTTCCTAAATCAACACAATAGGTTAGCTTGCAGAGACTAGCTTGGTCTTTCTTAAAGAAACCCCTGGATATTCTCTCTCTCTCTCTCTCTCTCTCTCTCTCTCTCTCCCTCTCTCTCCCTTCTCTTTTCTTCTTCACAATTGGGGGTATTTTATAGTCTAGACTTGGGGGATTTGATCCCTTGCTTTCAGCAGGTTAGAAGAGGCCTTAACAGTTTGGAAGACGCATAGACATCATTATTTAGCTATCACTGAGATTCCCATCAGGGGTTCTCTTGTCAGCAGGACCCGACTGCCTAGATCCACTCTATTCTACATGATCCGGATTTCTCAAATTCGGATAGAAGTGAAAGCAAGGGGTGGGAATTCTGATATGCAACCTTCCACCGTGTTAATTGTTTTCTTTCCTCTCAATTACATTCATAAACCTATTTTCTGCATTGCATGTTATTTCTTTGTGCTTCAAATTGAAAACACGTGCAGTCTTTTCCCCTCAACACACACAATAAATGCATTGCCCCCTCCCCCAACACATCACACTACTATTTACATCTTGGTTACTCTGCGATCGGCCCTGGAAGAAGAAATTGGTCAATTGGAACCAGGTGAGGCTTTGTCAAAGTATCTCTCAAATCCAAATCTCCGACCCCAATCTCCAGAAAAGACTTCACGTTTTACTCCCTATCCTCCACCTACTTCTGTCCCTTGCTCAGGTTATTGAAGCTTTCATGGGGAGAGTTAGCAGGGAGAACTTCTGAGGAGAAAATGTGCAGCAACTTTCGGTCTGATCCACCCACCGCCCCCCTCCATCCCTCGCTCTTAAGCCAGTTGGGGTCAGCAGCAGTCACTGCTGTTATTCTCTGGTCCAAGATCTTAGGCACAACAGAACCTGAGCCCCGAGCCACTGGCTACTCCCTGAGGAAAGGGACTTCCCAAAAAAAGAAGTCCGACGGTAAACAAACAAACAAACAAGCTCCGAAGCGGGAGGGGGAGTTGGAAAAAGATTCCCTGACAAGAAGAGAATAAATGAGAGGCGCTTTCAGATAGATATCTCAGACGTGAAATTGCGCCCAGCTGGTTGTGTAAGCAAACAAATAGTTTCATGTTAGGAACTCTCAACTTGTGGCTTGATGAATAGAACACGACAGAGGTAAATGGGTCTTTAACTCATTTAGGAATACGACTCTTTGGCTTCCCAAGTAAAAAGCCCAGTGATACTATGGACCCGAACAGGCCCTTAACAAGTGTATTACTGGTTCCCACTTCTGTTCCCCTCCCTCCCTCCACATGCTTCTTATGGTCTTCTATTTGCAGGACAATCAGGTGATTTGTTCTAAGGAACAGGGAAGCTCCCCAAATATGAGTCCGACATTAGGAAATATAAGGGCTGCCTATACAAGAACATTTTCAAAAATAACCTTATTTCCCCCACTACTCTAAAGATCTCGTGTTGCAGCTCTCCAGCGTTTCTAAAAGCAAGTCTGATCGGTGAAGTCTCCGGGACCCTGCTAGAGACCTTGAGCTTCTACTAAGGAGGGAAAGAGTTCTAGACGAGCAAGCTGAACGCGAAAGGACCCACATCCCCGTTCTGGGTTTTCTTTCACTCAACCTGGTCCCAAGTTAGAAATGATGTAGGAAGAATAGAGTGTAAAAGGTCATATCTTCTTATTCTGCCTTGTTGTATGGGCTGTAAAGACGCAGCCTGGTTCCCCTAGCAATTTCTCGGAAAGTAACTTTCAAATATTTTCAACTAAGGTAGTTTAAACCTACTTCAAAGTCACAGAAGTTCTCTGGTGCCCAGCAAGTGTTTGGATTAAAAAAGAGCATTAAACTTTCCTAAGACGTGGTAATTTCGAGAAAGAAGTCACTTTACAAGGGTCGCCTCAGTTTCTACTGATTCTGGGGAATCCATGTTTTCCCACACTCCGTTAGCTAGTCTCCATTTCCCCAAGTTTTTGGAGATAGGAGCTGGTACTCCTCCAGAATGACCTCCCGACTCACACCCTGCTTCGATGGCTCCCCCTGGCGCCTAGCAGGAACGTAGCTCAATATCGTGTACCCTCCAGCTGGCCACCCAGGCAGAAAAGGTTTCCACCTGCTCCACCTAAGCCTCCTGTTCAGTCCCGGGACCACAGAAATTACCTGAGCCCGAGAAAGCACAAGACCATCGTAACTTAGGTAATCGATTTAGCTACTACTGGAGCCTGTTCAGCACCGAAAGCCCTGAAGTTTTATGCACCCACTAAGGCCAGTCAGGAAGCCTAGGACGGGTCTCTGTTTGTAGGGGGGTGCTTCCCGGTTGTTCACGGGCTTCACCCACAGCTTAGGGGCCGCGGTCTTGGTTTCTCGACATTTCCTCAGGGTGAGCGGATATGTGTGGGAGTGTGTGTGGGTTTTGTGCCCTGTGCTCTGAAATGGAAAGTCGGCTGGTTCAAGCAGCTACTGACTTGACCCCCTGAGTCTCGTGGTGTCCTAGTCTATTTTAGGAAAGAGACCTAGATCTCTGATTCCAGAAACGCAAGTTTTCCTCGTTGCATATTGTAGGTAGCTCGGGGTGTGGGAATACTGCCCAGAATCCCCAAACAGGCCAGTGGGCACACAAATATCCCTGGTTCCTCTTTGCCACTCAGCTCTGGGGTTCCTGGCAGCTGGAAGTGCCCCTGGAGAGGCCTGCTTCTCTTTCCACATTTCGATTGACTGGGAGGTTGGAGCCAGGATCACAAAAAAGTTGCTGGGATTCTCCGATCACAAGCACTCTCCAGACCCCAGGCAGCAAAAGTCAAATGACCCCTTAAACCCTGTAAACCTGAGGACATAAGTGCCTTGGACATCTTGGACCCGCGCTATTCACCCTTTTCTACACTGGGCAGCTTGGGCTTGGGCCTCCATTTTGAAATTAATTGAAACGTACATTTCAGAACTATGAGAAATGTTTATCTGTTTTCATCAGAGGGATCACATTGTAATGAATATATTTTCATCTCATTTTGAGAAGGCTGGGAAGGTGAACTCTCCTGGCAGCTGGGCTCCCCTCCCTCTCAGCGCCCTAGCTGCAGCCCACTCTAGAAGCCACCCTCTGCCACTGTCCAGTACAAGAGAGTTCCCAATACTTCCTGGGAGGCCCCTGTGTTAAACACAACTACCTCTCTCTCCCCTCTGTCTCCGCGGGTCTCTAGACTGTAGGAAAGTGAATTAAGGCTCAGTCTCCCTAGGTGCGCAGTTTAGCTAGTCCCCTAGTGGCCTGGTTTGAAGACCATGGACCTACAGCTGGCATCCCATCCCATAGATGCCATGATGCCTTACTCAGATTACTCAAAATGTCAAGCAGGTGGACTTGCTTAAGACTTTTGGGAACCCGGAAACTTTGAGACAGCGAAGTGAAAGCGCAAGATTATGGGTGGCTCCTAAAAGTGAGCCCTTCCTTCATCCACACCTTCTGGGACCAGGGGCTGGCGATGCACCTATAACAGGGGCTCGATTTTGAAAAATCTGGCTTTATTAATATGTTAAGGAAGAGCTCCCTTGGCAGTATGTTTTTTCACAGCTCTGGCTCAGAATCCATAAAACATTCATGCTCTGAAAGCTGTCGTAGAGCTTGCCCCTCACCTCAATGCATGCCCAGCTAGATGTCTCAAAGAGAAGTATCTGTCTTCCAAGGGCCCCCAGGGCCCATATGGCACTTCAGGGAAAAACTCAATCTAGCTTAGCTTCCTGACACCTATTCTTCTTAGTCTTTGGGTTCAGCTTGTAAGTACCATAAAGTGTGTGTTGGGGGGCGCTTCTGTGCACCCCCTCCTCACCGGAGAGCCCCGTGACAAGAGCCCGAGAGAAGGGCAAACCAACCACAGGTGGGTAGATCTCCAGAGACACATAAGAGAAGCAAAGTCAAAATTCATGGTGCTGACCCAGAAGCAGGGAAAAGCAAGACCTAGGGCCGATAGTCAGTGGCTGTCCAGTCCATCCAGACTCAAAAGCTTTGAGTAGCCCTCTTCACCTCACCCCACCCCCAAAGCCTACCATGAAACCCTTTCCAGCTCAGAAACTTTCCCATCGCAGCTAGAGTCTAGGTGAACTGACAGTGGGTCACTGAAGCAAGTTGTGAGGACCGTGTGCCTGGAAATTGTGCCTCAAAGGCAGTTGAGCCTCCCCTGGCCTCTGACTCAGGGCTGTCCTCAGAGAGAAATGAAAAAGACTTCTGTCTGCTACCAAGGCCCAGGCTTCCCCTCCTACCCCATCACACACGCAGCCTGGCCTTTCCTTCAGCTTCACAAAAGTGATGCAGTGGCTGGCCTAAGAAACAGATGCAGCCAACTTAGTACTGGACCTTAAAAGTCTCCTTTCCCTTTCAACAATCCAGATCCTAACAATACCAATCATCAAGGAGCTTCTCTTGCTCCGAGGGTATAGTTCAAGCAACCAGACACGTGAGTTTTGCTAAATTCTTTTATTTTTGTTTAAATTTTCACTTCAATTTTAATTCTTGAAGAACAGCCTCGACAACATATACCGCACTCATTATAAGAAGCAAAGGGTTATATCAAAAATTATTAGTATAGAATCACAGGAAATCTGGTTTGGAACCAGAAAAAAATACAAAACAGATATAGATACATAGACACAGGACAACTTTTTTATAATTATTTGGAAAATGTTATTTCCCCCTAATTCTTGTTCATTTTTTGTTTATGCGCATACGATGTTTAAATTTTACAAAAAAAATGAAAATAAAGACTAGTATTTTACAAAATGAATAACAATGTTCAGTGTGTGTTTCTACATAGGATTCAGTCCACTTCCATATGAGTAGTTTTCTGTACAGAATATATCCACATCCATCCACAATAAATCCTGGAAGGTCCATCAGAGTCCTTCTATTTTATTAAATTTCTCATGGTCCTCTCTTCCAAATCTTTTTTTTTTTTTTCCTCACCAGACACGAAGTCCTTTTTCTTTCCTTTCCAATGTACTTACAGATCAGATCCTAAATGAGTCTCTTTTTCTCCTGGTTTGCAGCTCAGGTTGCACTCCTGAGAGTGGGCTGCTCCTGTCCCCAGCCCTCCTCCCCTCTGCCTGGCCTGCCTGGTCCACCATGCCTGCATCCCCAAAGGCTTTTGAGTCCCTGGTCGGGGTGAGTCCGCTTAGTCTCTAGAGAGTCAGGAAGCAGGGGCAGGTGGGAAACACCCAAGGTCTAGGAGCACTGGATGGACATGTAAGGCCAGTTGAAACTGCTCCCTGACAGCAACATATCTCGGATGAGAGTTTCGATGGGGGTTTTACCTACCAAACGGACGAAGAAGAGCTGCTCGATGACAGAGGAAGACACTGTGCGAAGAGAGGGTAACCGCAGCAGCAGTTTGCCAAAGCGGCTGGGTTGGTTGGGGTACTGGCTTCTCACGTACTCCTCCAGTGCACACTGCGATTTCTCCTGCAGGCTTTCGATGTGGGCAGCATCCGACAGGCCACAAGCATCTGCCAGAGCAGCCACAGGAGGGAGAGACAGGGAAAGCGGACAGACTGTTAGGTGAGTTAGCAGTAAAGGCATACAAACCATTAATGTTTTGAGGAGAAAGGGAAAAAGAAATAGAAGAAAAGGAAAAGAACTCCTTCCCTCCATGCCTCTTTGCCATCCTTTTTGCCATCCCCTATACCAATAACAATACATTTAAGCCTCACCATGCCTGGGAGAACAGGAGGGAGATGCACATGCACACAGAGGTACAACCTGGCCATAGCTTTGTTTCCCCTCTTTCACCTTTGGATTAAATAATGCATGATGGTAAATCCATGTTTTCTGTGTATTGCAATCTATTCTCTCCTGCAAGGGAGCATATTTCTGGCTGTGCTTATTAAAAGAAAGGCATTTGCCCTTTTCCCTCCTGATTTTAGGGTGCTTGAAACCCCTGAAGAAATATACAGCCTTGGAAACAGTTTTTAAAGGTTTCTTGGAGCCCCCCCCCCCAGCCCAAATGACCCCAACCAGCAAGCTCATGGAGAACCTAGATTGTGTAGTGAATACACATGGCAGGGGGTAAGGGATCTCAAGCTGGCAGAACTGAGAATCAGATCAAGCCCGTGCTATACCAGTATAGAATTTGAGATCAACTATATATGCAGGACTGAGCCCTGCAACAAATCCTCAGTGAGAGTGGACACTTCTTCTATCTTCCTTAGATCAAGTAATTGAAAATTGGTCACATCTCTGTAAGCTGTATAGTAATCAGGAGAAATATGGTTTAAGTTACTCCAGGTTGCAGAAAGGAACCATCTTCAGATCAGACACAAAGCTAAGGTACGGCAGCTGGTATTTCTGTCTCAGAACTGGAGTGTGTATGGAATTTGGAGAGATATGGGGGAAGATAGGTTTCCTATAACAGGACCAAGGGAGAAGTACACAAGGCATTTTATTCAGTGATAGCAACTGAAAACCTTTGTGGTTATTTCAAACCAACCAAAGCTCTTTTGGGTCATCTAAAAATATTTCAAGACAGCAGATTATCCTGTATCGACCAACCAGGGCCAAGCCAAGGGAGAGGAGTGTGGAATCAGAAAAACAGTGGTGCTTCCCCCTCACTTCCTATGTTATTTCTTAATACAAATAAGACATAATTTAAAAACAGGAAGATCACAGAGGAACCCTTAGCCAGTCAGGAGGTTGGCTAGAGATCAAAGACAGCATTTGCTAATGTATAGATCTGGAGAGGAATTTATGTATGACGACACCTCTACCAGAACATTGTATAATGGGGAAGTGTGACCCTAAGAAAACAACAAATTATTCAAAGCAAAAATCCATGTCTTCTGTTTCCATGTTGCATATTGGTTCAAGAACTAGACTTCACAAAGTACTCTGCCACCTTCATCTACAAGGGTATGGCCTCAAGCAAATATTTAAATAAAACTGGTGATAATTCAAGAACTTCTGCGGCAAGTCTCCTTTGACCTCAGGTCCAGACTGGGCTCCTCTTAGATGTCTAATTACTGCATCCAGCTGGTGCAGTGCATCCATGCTGGTCTGAGTTGGGACACCAGGGAGAGTATTATGACCAGCAAGGCCAGGCCAGGAACACCTTGAGGCTACAGGGCATAAAGAGGGGACTCTCAGGTCAGCCCTTGGGCCTGCTTTCTAGCATAGCCTTACTGAATGGCCATCACACAGACTTGTGTGTGATGCGTTTACATACATCTTGCGTTGCATACATTTTCTATCCCTTATGCCATGGGATAGTCTCAGCCACAGACAACACAATATGAGAAAGACCCATTGATATCCCAACAGATTTCCCCTTAAATATCTATATGACATCCCCTAAAATCAGTAAAACGTTAGGGTCTCTGGAGTACAGTCACTTCCTTATTCCCTAAGCAACTCCAAGGAGAAGCTTAGACAGGTACACTTGGGTCCTGCACTGGCTGCTTTCAGGTCCTTCCACCTTTGAAATGGAATGACTGGGACTGAGGCTGCCTGTCAGGTACCAGTCACCTATCCCCTGGTAGTCTTTATCATCCCAGTCATCTTATCCCCATAGCCTTTATCATCATGAGTCCCAGTTCAGGCCCCCCTTCACACTGCATAATCATTCACCCCTGAAGCAGGATTCTTACATCTGTAGGCAGACAGAATGGGTGTTTGAGTCAATTGCTGGGTTATGATGGTAAAGAGAGGTGAGCAAAGGGTGTAATTTAGTATATATTTGCCCCCATGAGTTATACTCCAGATAAGAAAAGGAGACAGAACATTCAAAATCCATGTCTCACTTTTTATATGGTATTGTCAATGTGGGAACCTTTAATATTTCTTCTACAGTATAAGGAAAAGAAATTATGTAAATAAATAACCATTACTACTCAGGCCCTCCCGGCTTAGCCTTTGTAGTGCAGAGAATGTATTTCATGTTGTGCATTCAGAAGAGTTTAGTGTTCAGGAAATATAGATGTAATCAGCTGCCATAACTAGAAATCAAAGTTATTATTGTGCAGAAAATGGATTTATTGTATTTATGTTAACTAGATGGCTCTTTTCAGATTCAGTCTCATTTATTTGAAGGAATATTTAGGTGTATGAATTAAAGAATTTTTTTCAAAGTAAGTTCAGGTCATGACCTCGTCTTTGGATGCTGTCCAGAATATTAAGGATTAAACACACCATCCGGAGGCCAAATGCGAAAACCACCACGGGGGACCCTCATGCCAGCTTCAAATACTTAGCCAGGGCAAGCCATATTGGACAATATGTCTAAAACTGTCTTTTCCATCATTCAAAGTTTGCTTAAAAGTTGGATGACTTAGGGAAGGCTTCCCATGAATTCCCTTCTGGCTAGCAATCAAAACAAGTTTAGTCAAAAGTGGAAATGTGCTGTATGGAAGGGGTGGGGGGAGGGGGTGAATTATTACTGACAGGTCTATTTCCACTTTCAGATATTCCGTCTGTGATTTTCCAACAAAATAATGTTATTGTTCATGTCTCAGCAGCCTTTGCACCTTGAAGACTTGGTTCAAAAAACTCCTTTGGAAAACTTTTTTTTGTTTTGTTTTTAATGAAGGAACTTTTCACAGGAATGCTTTAGGATGGAAGGTTTAAAAGCAAAGCGTGCATAATTCCACAATGTTCCCTGCAGCCCACACGGTCTTAGGCCTCTCTGTCTCTGGGAAACAGACACAAGATCAGCAAAGTCAAGGGTATTCAGAGAACTTTAGGGGCATAAGGAAAGAGAAGAGAGACCTTTGCTGAGAAAACCTCTGTCTAGCTCCAGGTCTCTCTCTCTCTCTCTCTCTCTCTCTCTCTCTCTCTCTCTCACACACACACACACACACACACACACACACACACACACACACACACACACACACACTTCTGCTTTAAGACACTCCGCTGGGTGGGATTTTACAACCCTAGCTTCTCCGTCCTGGCTCCCTTCCTGACGGATTTGGCTAAGGGATGGGCAGGAGAGCCCAGCCAGCAAGGCCTGGGCCTGCCAGAGTCAAAGGATCGTGCTCACTGCTTCCCAGGCTCTTTGTCACTTTTGAAAAACACATTTCCATCAAGAAGACTTATTAAGATAAAATGCATCCAAAGCCTGAGGAAGCTATTCAATAAATCTTCCATTTGTTTCAAGTTTTGCACTTTATCCCTCGCAAAGAATGACTCCCTCCCTCACTAGCAGACCTGCATTTGCACTGAAAGTAAAAGGCGAGGGGGCTCTGGCCACCTTGCATACAAATGAGCTGCTCTTGTCTAAATAAATTATCTGCGGTTCAGATCGATATTAATACTACATTTGCTACATTACAATATTGTGCAAATTTTAGAGTCATTTTAATACAATGTAAATATGATTCTCCATGCATGGAAGTCGAGAAATCTTGATAGATTATCCCACTGCTTACTGTTCAACAAGGCCTTGGGAAAAAGAGTTTTGCCATCTCTGCTCAAGAATGGTTTTAATTTGGCTTTTAGAGGGCCTGGCTCTAGGATAGACTTATTAGAATGGTTTATTTGTTCTCCTAATCGAGGAATTAAAAACAATAGTGTCAATAACGGTGGTAAAATTGCAGCTAACCTTACTTATAGTGGGCAGAGCCCACGACCCATCTAAGCAGCTCTGCCCAAGCAGGGTTCTTTCTGGCTTTGTTTGTATTTCCCCGTTACCTGCTGTCCCTGGTGTGTATATATTTCCGTCTTGTAGGTTCCAATAATAAAAAGCAGATAGTGTTTTCACAGGCTTAGACCAGAGCCCTTCAAAGGCAACGTTAATGCACTTTCCTGGAAGTTAATTTGAACCATCTATCATAAGAGAGATTGTTAACATGCATGCTACCACTGCCTACACTTAACTTGATATTTTTAAGTCATCCTTTTAAATTTCCAGTGTTTGTGTGTTTGCATAGCCATGAAATTTATCTCCCGGCCCGGAGTCCTCTCATGCTTGCGGGTTTTACAGTATTGCTTTTGTTTTTTTATCTTTCTTGTTTAGATCGAATCCGTTTTTTACGACCCTCAATAACCTCAGCAACTGCAAACATGAATGGTTTCCGATAAGGGAAAATCAGGCAGCAATAAAGCGAGATTATTTATGATTTATTTGTGGTATTCTTCTCTTTCCGCCTCTGTGTCTCTCTCTGTCGGGAAACTCATCCAAGGAGAGTGCCACACAGACTAGGAAGCCACCTTCCCACGTTCTCTTCTACCTTCTGTATCGTTCCTCCCCCAGAAACACTGAGCTCTTGTACACACACACACACACACACACACACACACACACACACGACACACACATACATGCACACACACACGACACACACATACATGCACACACACACACACACACACGCACACACGCGCGCGCGCACACACACACACACACACACACACACACACACACACACACACACACACAGCTCACACACAGAAGCTAGACGATCCACAATGCCCTGCCTCCCCAGACACACTGTCGCCTCACTCTCTGGGCGCGCTGGGTCCAGGCCATCCATCAGGCCAGCCTGCCGGCCTCACCCGAGCCTCCTCCGCTCCAGCACCGTTACGCTCCCAAGATGGCAGCGGCGCGGCCGGCGACAGCCACGTACCCGGTCTGCAGACCCTGGGCAGGCCCAAGGTGGCTCGATCGCCCGGCCTCATAGCGACAGCAGCGGCGCGGGAGCTGCAGGAAGCCAGGCACTAGCCGCACAGTGCCCGCTCCAGCTCCCCGCACAGCCTGCCCTCCCCGCGACCGCATCCTCACCTGACGTGAACAGCACGATGGCTTTGAGGCAGCTGTACTCGGCAGAGTCGACGTGCAGCGCCTTGAGCTTCTCCACCTGTTCCTGAAAGATGCGGATGTGGTCCATGAAGGCCACGACGCGGTCCGCGGACATGGGCGAGGCATGCAGGCCGGCTGCGGCCAGCAGCGGCGCCACGTGCAGGGGCATGGAGCACTGGGCCGCGTTGAGCACGAACAGCTCGCTCCAGGTGAGGCGTAGCAGAGACACCTGGTCGGTGATCTGCAGATCCGGGAAGAACGGGATGTTGCGAGCCCACTCGACGGCGCTGAAGAGGAGGCGGGCGGCCAGCTCGCAGATGTTCTCGATGCCCATGATGTTGTTGGGCTGCATGCACTGGCTGCCATAACGCGACGTGGGGTAGGGCTCTGCGCGCAGCAGCAGAGAGATGTAGCCGGATAGGTAGCAGTGGCCATTGAGGGGATCCCCGTTTGTGAGTGCATACTGGCCTGGATTGGGCTGGGTTGGAGGCATTCTTCCTCGCTGAACCGCTGATAAAAAGAAAGAGAGAAAAGAGGCAATGTGCATCCAGGGGGACTTGTGAACATCGCCGAGCCGCAGCGGGCACCCAACGCAATGTAGTTCTTTCCTGCAGTCATTCGCTCCCAATGCATCTTCTCCTGCTGCTTCTTACTCACAGATCACACTGCCAGGAGATCTGGGGTGAAGTCATCTACCTTCACCGGCTCCATGTGTCTATCCATAGTTTGCATCTCTGTCTATTTCAGCCAGGGAAGAACTAGGCCTGACTGTAAGGCCCCTAGCTCAGGATGGCTAAGAAAGTACCACCCAACCTCCCAGCTACTAAGAAGCAACACAGAGATAAATGAAACCCCATTCATCCTTCCAGAATGATACAAATCAAAGTTTAAAAAAAAAAAAAAAGTGAAACCTGAGAAAGGCTGTGGTACTAACCACAAACCTTAGAGCACTCTTCACTTGCAAACAAGCAGCAAGTGTATAAAATGTTCCCATAATCTCTAAAGTGCTACAGAATAATCTTTAAAAGAGATACAAGTTACATATCTCACCGAGCACTTACAAGTTTGGACCACGAGCAAACATCACACACACACCTCTCCCATCTCCCCTCCTCCTGATTGCCCCATACAAAGTTCTCACTATTAAAAGCAACAAAAAATTTAAAAATTTCAAGAAAAAGTTGAACTTACAGTAGCCAAACATTATTGAAAAAAGTAGGAACTATAATTAATGTCTGTCCTGTGCGATGCCACTGCAACCTGCAGCCAGCTTTGCCCAGTGAATGCACGAGCTTGCAACTGCAAAAACACTGGATTCATTAACCATCTGAATGCAAAACGTAAGCATGCTTTGAGTTCTTAAAGCTGACCAAAGTTTTTTTTTTTTTTTTTTTAAATGTGTATGTTTTACTTCAACAGTGCCAGCATTTTCAATTGCCATGTAAACAAAGACAACTCTAGGGAAAGTTAGGGCTACTGAACTGCCACCCCCCAACAAATTAGTAGAGATAGGTCCATGTCCACAGAGCTGTCCTATCTCAGACTCTGCACTATTTTCTTTGGTTCTAATTCCAACAAGAGTTCCAGTGCAGTTTACGCTCTTGAAACACAATGGTTAGAATACTTTTTCTAATTATAGTTTTGAACTTGGCAGTTATTTTTCAATTAAATGAGAGCACAATTCAAAGTTGTTTTTTTTTTTTTTTCAGATGCCTGCACAATCTCCCTGGAGCTAGAAATGAAGTCGTCATATTTGCCTTCTCCTTAAGATCTGAAGGAATTCAATTTCTTTTCTTGTGGTATATAAAATATAATTTTGAAGTCAATTACAAGAAGAAGTAATCTACATTCTTCGAAATTGACTGGTTCACTAATTTGACTATAAGATATCTTTAATGATTGTCAGGAGATAAACTTTAACTATAAACCGCTAAATATATTTGTAAGAGAAGTGTTCCATCTCATGCCTCATGAACATGAAGCTTATCCAAATTCAACATCAAAAGTTGTGTTTAATAAAAAAAAAAAAACAAATCCCACACATCGATTAAATGATGCAGAAGCTCATGCCAGCTGCAGCCTATGCATTATAGCCAAATCAGAAGGATCGGTAAATGCCGTTGTAAATTGTAATTTGTATGCAGTATTTAAGCAGAGGGTGGAGTTTGATGAAGAAATAAAACGAGTATCAAGCTTTAAAAATGACACTACTATGAAAGCAGGGTTCAGTCACAAACTTTCCTTTCAAAGTATAGGGGTGAAAACAAGGCCACAGCTCGGGAGGAGGCGGCCCCAGATCCCTGAAGAGGAGAGGGAGCCAGTGAACACGCCAGAAGCCCCCCTTCCCCCCTAATTAGACCTACAAGTGCAATAAATCTCACTCCTCTTTTTCCAAGCTTAGCTTCCTAAAGGATGGTGGCAGCAATGAATCTATGGTTCAGGGATCTCCAGCCCCAGTCCTCTCCCATTATAAATAAAAGGTACGATGAGGCGGAGGAGAAAGTGGAATGGAAAAACAAAAAAACAAAAACCCAAAACACACATAGAGAAACGGCTTTCTGCGGAAAATCAGCACCCCTCCCAAGTTCATGCCAGCACAGCCCCAAGCATCCTCACACACAAGCGGGAGCGAGACACACACGGAGCACATCCAACAGAGGACGGGAGGGATTTTTAAGCTACAGCTCACGATCCCAGGGACACAATCTTGAGCAGGCAGCGGGCGGGGTGGAGGAGCCGGGGAGAGGAGCGCAGGCCGGGAGGGGGAGGCAGCGGCAGCAAGCTGGGAGGGGGGGGGGACGCTGGGGGAGGAAATCAGCGAGGATTGGGAAGCCCGGACCGGCTGGGACCACAGGAGCCCCATCCCCACAGCCACAGGCACCAAGGCGAGAGAGAAAAGAAAGAGCAGGGAGGCGGGCAAAGCGCGGGGAGAGAAGCAGAGAAGAAATATTCACCTTCCCGCCTCATGCCCACTTTGAGGCACTTCTTGAGGCGGCAGTATTGGCACTGGTTGCGGTGGTGCTGGTCGATGGGACAGTTCCTGTTGGCACGGCATGTGTAAGTTAAGTTCCTGCGGACGCTCCTCTTGAAGAAACTTTTGCAGCCCTCGCAGGTGAATTGGCCGTAGTGCTTGCCGCTCGACTTGTCCCCGCACACCACGCACTCGATGTGCTGCTGGCTCTGGCCCGAACCGGGCGGGCCCTGGCCCTTGTCCCCCGCCGTGCCGGGGGTGGCGGGCGCTCCGGGCTGGCCCGGGGTCTGCGGCGTGTGCGGCGCGCCGGAGCCCGCCTGCTGCTGCTCGCCGCCGCCGCCGCCGCGGGCTGCCTGCGCTGCGGGGTTGGGGCCGCCGGGGTTGCCCCCGGCCACGTCGTCCTGCGGATCTCGCCAGCTGCTAACTACCATTGCCATATCTTTGGGCCCGGGGAGCGCTGGGGGGAGCCGAGCTGCTCGCCGAGGGCCGCGGGGCGCGCGGGCGCGCTGGGAGGGGAAGGGGAAGGGGAAGGGGGGAGGGGGAGGGGGCGGGGGGCCCAACGGGCGCCCCGGGGTCGCCCGAGCCGAGCCCGAGCCGGGCACCGGCCTCTGCCTGCGCCGCCGCCGCCGCCGCCGCCGTTACTGCCTCGGCCGCCCCGCTGCTGCTGCGCGCCCGCCCGCCCTGCTGGCGTTTTGTTGTGGTTCCTGCTGTTTTCTTTCTCTCTTTTTGCAGCCCCCCCAGGCTCTCAGGCTCCCCCCCCCAACACCCCTGCTCCCCTCGCCCGCTCCCCCCGCGCTCCGTTCCTGGGGGGGCCGCGCTCTCTCTCCCCCTCCCCACCCCCCGGCGAGCGAGCTCCCTTCTCTCGCTTTTTTCTTCTTCCCCAAGTTGCAAAATCAGAAATGGCACAGGCGGCAGCCGGGAGCGGCGCGGGGCGCAGCGCCGGGGGCGGCGGGCATGGGCCACGGCGCGCGCACACACTCGCCCTCCGCCTCGCCCGCACCCCCGCGCACACACACACTCGCACACACACTCGCTCACCCGCGCCGGGCGCCCGCCCGCTCGCCCGCCGGCCGCTGGGGCTACTCGCAGCGCGCGGGCTGAGCCGACATAGAGGAAACGGCGAGGGCGGCGGCGGCGGCGGCGGCGAAGGAGGAGGAGGAGGTCGCGGCTGCAGGCGCCGCTGGAGGAGCAGCCTCGGCCGCCGCTGCGAGCGCCGCTGGAGGAGCCGGGGCCCGGGCGGGAGTCCGAGCCGGATTCGGGGCCGCAGCCCGAGCGCGAGCAGAGGCCGGGGCTGCCCGCGCCGCCGCCGCTGTCCTGGCGGGAGCCCTCGCCCGGTTTCAAGAGTGCGGGGAGCCGGGAGAGTCGAGCAGGATGCGGGGCGAAGCTGCCGGCGACGATCAGGGCGCTCGGGTGTCGGGGGGCCAGGTCCAGGGCCGGACGCAGCCAGCCATTCAGGAAGGCAGCGCTGGAGAGCGGGAGGCAGCCGGCGAGGAAGATCACACACTTTGCTCTTTTTGTTGTGCGGGTGGCGCCGGGTTCTCTCTGCCTTCTTCTTTCGGGAGGTGACGGAAGGGGGAGAAAAATACGAGATAATTCACGCCAGCGACGAATTCACAGCGAAATAGGAAAAAATAAAAATCAGAAGAAAATACTTGAGAAAAAAAGGAAAAAGAGAAAGCGAGAGAGACATCCAAAGTAGGTTGAATAAATAATCCTCTTCTTTTCCTCTTTCTTGCTTCTTCTGCTTCTTCTGCTATAACACACAGAGCTAGTTAAAAAACCCTGGACATCGCCCAAAAATGTTCTTTTTTTAGTATTTTAAATAAGTGCTCTTCAGCCGGGAATCAACACCCTCCCTCCAAAAAATCATGTGTGTATATATATATATATATATGTATATATATACATACATATATATATATATTATAACGATAAGAAGAATACTGAGGGGGTGCCTCCTTTTTTTTCAAGTTTAGTCTTCTCTCTTCTAGAGGAAAGAAGTGAAAGAGAAAAGGAGGAGGGAGAGAAAGAGGAAGGGCGACAACTAGTAGACTATGTAAGAAAAAGAAAGGGGAGAGATAGGGCAAGAGGAGAGTGGGTGAGAGAAAGGAGAGGAGGGAGAGAGGGGTGAAAGAGAGGAGAGGTGAGGCGAGGAGAGGCGAGGCGAGGCGAGGCGAGGCGAGGCGAGGCGAGGCGAGGCGAGGAGAGGAGAGGAGAGGAGAGGAGAGGAGAGGAGAGGAGAGGAGAGGAGAGGAGAGGAGAGGAGAGGAGAGGAGAGGAGAGGAGAGGAGAGGAGAGGAGAGAAGAGGGACCAAAAAATTGAATGCGTTTAAACGGGAGGACACTCAGAGCAATGTTTCCGAAAGGGGGATCTGCGCGAATGTCTGTATATAGTGAACTTTGACACTACTATTGAAACTGACACGTTTCTATGGAGATCGCTGCCTTATATGGAGCTCGTGTCAAGGAGCCAAGAGAAGGGCTGCTGGCAACTGATAATCAAAGGCGACTGACTGGTCAGAGCCCTGAATGGGGGGAGAGAAAATGGGAGGCTAAGGTTAGCCAAGCCTCCTGCACGCCATTGGTTGGAAAGTCCTTTTCCCCTCCCCCCAACTACCTACAGTCTGGGATGTCGAGGGGAGGAGGAGAGAAAGTGAGGGAGGGGGGTGTGCTTCTGACAAGCGTAATTTACATTGAGATCGCCCTGCGCTGCTATTTACTCTGAGACCTGATTAGTATGGGTCCTGTATGGCCTCTCTCTCTCTCTCTCTCTCTCTCTCTCTCTCTCTCTCTCTCTCTCTCTCTCTCTCACACACACACACACACACACACATGGGGGGGAGGAATAATGAGGAGAGAACGCGTTGCGATGGGAAAAAACAAGCAGAAAGAAATTACTGTATATCTTTTGAAAAGTTTTCAAAATTAGATTTTATGAGTGTAAAGAGTGTCACTGAAAACGTTAAGAAAAAAATTAATGAGGATAACTCCACCATCTTAATGATTTGTGACGTATACTTGGTTTAGACTTTTAGTTCACATTCAATATAATCTTAGTCTGGATCCCACTCATTTTATATAATTAAGAAAAGCCTCATCATTTAAAAAATCTGAATACTTCATAGTTTCGGAGGCGTAATTACGACAAAGCACACGCATGAAATTGCAGCTACTGCCACAAATTCGATCCGAATCGATGATTCCTATTCATCCCAAAGATGATCTTAAAATAAACTTTCCAATCAATCCTGGTTTTCCTTCTTCATCATTCTTATCCCCAGGATGCTCCGACTCCAAACAATGCTTCAATAATTATTAATAAAGCATTAGTAACTCCTCACATTGTAGTGGGGAGGCTGTTAGTGCCGACAAGTCAGTCACAGGAAAAGAGCAAATGAACGAGAAGACGGGGAAGAGAGAGAGGGGCGGAGGGGGGAACCAGAAGTGGGAAAAGGAGGGGGAGGGGGAGGAGGAGGAGGAGGAGGAGGAGGAGAGACTGAGTCTCTCACTTGCTGTAGTGTGTGTGTGTGTGTGTGTGTGTGTGTGTGTGTGTGTGTGTGTGTGTGTTAGGGAGTGTGTGACTGAGACCCCATTCCCGAAGGTGATTGGTCGCAAAAGGAGGGGCAGGCAGGAGGAGCGGGTCCCGCTGCGGGGCTTGCAGGAATCGCTAGGTCCGCCTGCCACCTAGCGGACGGGAGCCGCTCCCAGGCAGCACGCAGCCGAGTCCCTCCTCCCCTCCCCACTGGCAGCCAGTACCTTTTCTCCTAACCAAGACAGCACTTTGAAAATTCTTTCAATGGATTTTTTTTTCCTTGAAAGATCGTACTGAGGAAAACGATACTTCTATTAGTTACATATTCTCCAATCCCACACTCTCACCCCCCCTCGTTTTAAGATCGCTCCCCTAGGCAGGCTCAGGCAGGCACGGAGCGGCGGCAGAGTGACAAAGCCGCCGCTGCCACCACCCGGAGTGGGAATGAGAGTGGTAGTCCCTCTTACCAGCCCTCGACTAGGGAGAGCGTAAAAGTTTGTCTCTGTTCAAGCGTTCCGAGCGCCCCCAGGTAAAGGTGGAAGTAAATGGCCAAGCTGTGTTGAAAGAGGTAGGGTTTGGCTTTTAATACTGGTTCCCACTTTAAATCTCACTAGTGAGGGCTTTAGAAAGCGCTGTTTGGGGCAGGCTTTGCGCTTCTTGGTCTCTGGGACCTACCACTTAGTGGCCAGTGATAATTATTTTAAAAGAACAGAATTAAGACTTTCTTATGTGTGCCCCACAGCCCTTCTATTTGGAAAAATTGAGACTGCATCTTGCGTGCTGCAGCCCATTGTATGTAGCTGATGGAGAGGCGGGACATGGGGTGGCAGGGGCTCCTGGCCTTAGCCTCTCAGCCCTAATATTCCTGATCAAGTCTCCCGACTCGTTTAAAGGTGAAATTGATATGATTTTAAAAGAAAGGAAGGAAGGAAGGAAGGAAGAGGGAGAGTGCGCGCGCGTGCGCGCGCTGTTTATATAGAAATTCTAAAATTTACTCCCCAAACAATCAGAGACAGGGAGTCGTGAGCAGCGGAACGCAGCAGAGAAAGGGAGGCGGGGGAGGGAAGACTCGCAAAAACAGTGGGAGAGGAAGCAAA
The DNA here is from genome assembly GCA_028551405.1 of Uromys caudimaculatus. Taxonomy (NCBI): domain Eukaryota; kingdom Metazoa; phylum Chordata; class Mammalia; order Rodentia; family Muridae; genus Uromys; species Uromys caudimaculatus. Next base: position 68,139,398 of record CM052716.1, on the reverse strand, counting down.
AAAGCAAGCGTCCGGGAACCGGAGGCCTGCTGGGTGCGGGGTCTGCCCGCCTAGTCTCCCTCGGACTCTGGACGGTACACGGTGGGCACCAGAAGCGAGACTCGGCCAAGCCCTGCCTTACCAGGCAAGTAACGCAAAGATAATCGTTTCTTTGGAAGTTGGGGGTCTGTAATCTTCGATAACGTGGCTAGGCAGAACCGTTACTCGGCCTCCTCGGAAGCCTACAAATGCAGCCAAGGCAGCCCAGGTAGGACCGGGAGAACTTTCGTCCAGGCCTGGTCAGTAACTGCCATTGCCCATCCTTGCTGCTGCACCTCCTTGGAGGTGAGGATCCCTGCCAGTCCATCAGTCCAAACCCAAAACAGGTCCTTTCACTAACCTCCCCCACCGGGAGCGGGAAACGCTACTTGGGCAGGGGACCCGAAACTGCATCAAGTTTAGCATCCGCGCGGCCAGCCCGCAGCTTGCTGAGATGCGGTGGAGCCCACTGGCCTGGGCACCTGTGTCTAGCCGCGCCGCAGACAGGACCTCGCGAGCCGCGCTGAGTCGCCAGCCTGAGGTCGCCGCGAGTAAAATAAGGCAATCGATGGCTGCCCGTTTGATGTGGGAGATAGTGTCAGCGGATTAAAAGGGACATCAGAGGTTCTCCCAAGCATAGAACCCTCGGTGGCCGCGGAGAGCTGTGAGGTGGTAGAGCCAGATTCCACTAGCTGGGCTAGGCGGGCTGGGGGCGGGAAGGGGGTCGCCTCCCAAGAGTGGGAACCGAGGTTGTGTGTGTGAAAGGAAGAGCTTCAATTAAAACCAACAGGAGCGCTCAACGCCCCCCCCCCGCCCCCCTGCGCCGGGCAGGGGCGCGCGTTTGCGTCAGAGGGCGCGCAGGGCGGGCTCGCTAGGAGTGAGTGGGGGTGGGGAACGGACACCCGGGACCGCGCCCGGGGGCTGGGTGGGCTCTTGAATGAGTCAGGCCTGCCTGGAAGGGCCAGTCGAGGGTCAAGTCCTGCAACAAAGCTGCAGGGCCAGCCGAGACTCTGCGGGAGAGATGGCGCCCACCCATCCTCACTGTCGCCTCTCCTTCCCGCCCCAAGCTTCCAAACTTGCAAAAAGGCCTCTGGGACTTGGATTGACCCCCAGAGTGGAGGAAGTTGGCCTCCCCAGGCCTTGGGCTAAGCTGCCGGCTCCTCTGAAAATAGCTTGCAATTCTCAGTCTTAGCTCTAGGAGCAGGGATGGGATGCTGTTTGTTGGTGCGGCCCACATTACCAACAGCAGAGGAAACCTCAGGCTTTCCGAAAGGAGAACTGGTTATGCTCTTTTGAGTCAAGTGTCCCCAGTCTCTTGTGATGGGGGTAGCATGAAGCAGAGACTTTTTGAAGAGGACCTTATTCACCTATGGGACTCGGTCTACTTAGTATTCTATCTCCTGGGATTCTGTGCTCCTCAGGGCAATTGCATCCCCACATGTGTTCACAGTCCTGCCTGAACCAAAATGGCTTCCCTGGAGGTCCAGAGGTCAGCTCAAGTCTTGGGAAGCGCTGGCTTTGTTTCTTAAAGCTGTGGTTTGTTGCCAGCTATACTCGGCACTGGTCCTAATATCTGTTGTTGGATAGGTCACCTAAGAGAAAATGCCCGGGTTTTTTCAAGGGCACACAGAGTTCTCAAACTGCAATTCCACACACGCTCAGCTGCTGGAATAGTCAACGCAGTGGCAATTCCCATTCTTTCCTTTCTGTTCTCTTTCCCGGATTTCTTCCTTTCTCCCTATCCACTCTGTTGGCCCCACACCAGCCAGAGCCCTGGGAAAGCTAAATTAAGTTTGAAAGTGGTTACTGGACCAGACCGGCACCCACTGTGGCCCTCGCCTCAGTACTGTATGAGTCTTGTCAGTGCAGGCAGAGAACAGAGACTTGGTGCTCGGGCTTTCTCCAGGGTCAGGTAGGTTTGTGATCCAAAGGGCTTTGGGCGAAGACCTGGGGAAGGCCTTAGATCCATAGCCTTCTCGTTGTAATTTTCTTCTACCTTCCTAGTTCCCACATGTTCAACACGGGGGAGAGGGGGGGCGTCCAGTACAAATAAGAAAGTGCCCTGTGCTTGGGCGGAGGAATTAAGTTGTGAATTTACTATATTCCTTGAGATTCTAGCATCATGGTTGGCTGTTAATCACCTTTTTAAAAAGCTTGCTACACAACCCTTGATCCCTCAGCCAGGCATCTAGTAAATAGCTGGTGGGAGAAAGGGAGACTCTGAGGGGAGGACAGTCTGTGGCTGCCTGTATGGTAGGAACTGGTGAGCCAAGCCCCATAGTCTGAATCTAAATGGTCTCTTTACCCCATTTACATAGCTCTTTAATACAATTTTTAACTAGAAAGGAAGAAGTCTAACCTATTCTTCACTATTCCTTTGAACTCTTTCAGATTCACAGTTTGCTTTACAGAAAGACACCAGATCATGTATTTTAGGTTACAATTAAGTCACACTAAAAAAAAAAAAAGTAGCTTTGTAAAGATATTTCATAAATCTAGCTTAAGAGCCAGCGAGACCAACCAACAGCCACATATGTATAGAAAATTCTCTGGTACACCACTTCCATACCCTTAAGTCGTTCAAACAGTATTATTCTGTTTAGAGAAACCACAGGACAGAAATAACTCCCTTCTCAGGCTCATGTGGAGTGATGAACAAGCTTGCAAACCCTGAGAGAAAGGTCAGTTCCTCTGATCTTGATACAGACTTTTCCCAGAGAGCTTGTCTTAAAGGTATCAAAACAATTAGTCTCCCTTGGCATGAGATTAAAGCCAGGGAGAATACCGTTAAAGAAGATGTATTTAACATGAGACTGAACAGATCTTGGAGGGAGACAGCACAGGGTACAGGGTTGCCAACCTAATGTTTTAACATAAAAAATGACCCCCCCCAGGCTAGATCCTAAATCTCTCCCCCATTCCCAAGACTGAACTCAGTCAGCATGATAGCTGCCCCAACTGTAAAAAGTATGACTCAGTCAACATGAAAGCCAGGGTGGAAAGGCCAGCCTAGGTTGTGGGCTTCTGCTGGCCTGAGTAGAGCAACCTAACTGCCCGTAGGGATCAATGTGCCCCAGACCTAGCAGGGTTCCATACCCACTGTTACTTTGGTAGTCTAGGCTTTTCTTCTTTGTCACCTTTGAGTAAAACAAGCCCAGAGATAAGAACTTCACCTTAGTATTTTAGTTGTCTAACTCAAACCAAGACATTTATAAAACATATTTTGGAAAAGATAGGAGAGACACTTCCATTGTTCCTGGCCTTCAAGTTAGAGGATCCAGGATTAACAACCTGGGGTGGGGGTAGCAGGAGAACAAGGCAAGCACTGACCTTTAGATGCAAACTGACAGGAAAAGTGACAGTCATTTCTAGTACATCAATGAAGCCAGAGGCAAATATTTACCTTTTATAAAAACCAAGTCTTGACTAAGTAAGATCATTTGCAAAAAAAAAAAAAAAAAAGAAAAAGAAAAAAGAAAGAAAGAAAGAAGGTTCGCTTTTTATGTTACAGTCTTTTTTATTTTGAAATGTCCGACTGAAGAATAACTGCATGGTTATTCGTTCCAGAGAAAATGGGTTCATTTAGATGAAAAGTTGAACTTTTGAAATGAGTTTGAAGGTTGTTAGACTATCCTGACAATACAATCAACTGTACTATATAATCATTTCCCTTAATACTTACCTGTCAGAGCACCTATTTCTTTTACTACAGGATTAGCCCATCAGAAGCAAAGTTGAGTTGCACATTTTACTGACTAAAGACTGCTTGACTATGTTTAAATTTCTAATGCCATTTTCTTCACTGACTATGATACAAACTAGTGACTGGGGAAAAGCCCAGCAAATCTAGTAACTGCAGTCATATTGCAACTGTGTTTACCTACCAGAAAATGGATCAAAATAGTAAAGCTAATATTTCCTTCTAAACTGTCAGGAGAAAGACATGTTTATTACAGTGTCCTCCATCTTTGATGGGGAAGGGTTCAGGTAAAGTTTAAATGACAAATGATGAATACAGTCCAACTCTGATACAAACCATACAGAAAAGTAAGAAATTATGCCCTATGTTAGGATCTGTATACTTCATTTACCCAGTTCAGAGGCACAAAATCCATGTAGCCCATCCACAGAAGGAGTTAATAAAGTATTCCAAATGCATGACCTAACAAAACTCAGGGTAGTTCTATGTTTTATTGTTAACCCTTTGCATGAAGTCTTCTGCAGCTGAAAGGAGAAAGCAAAGGGCTTTTGTGTTAGTTGATCCTAGGCTATTCTGGGGCTCAGGTTGGTGTGAAAGGGATGAGGAGGTCACTTGAAATTTCCTTTTATCTACTCTTACTTTCTCTCTGGATCAGCAACTTTGAATAGACATCATCTAATCGCTCTTAATGGAAAGAAACTATGGGAGCAACAAAAATGCCTTTGCTCCAGAATCGAGTACACGCCTGTGAACAGCTAGCTGAGCTCACACAGGCTGTATCTCTGCACATATGAGCTTAGCATATTTGAGGGACCAAATCCACATTCTCTGTGTATGTGTCTCATAGGCTGAGGGGACCCTGTTGCTCTTTGTGTATAAGTATGTACACACACACACACACACACACACACACACACACACACACACACTAACTTGAGAGCACATCGGGTGACACTCTTAGCTGGTCCTCCCTTCCGCTGTTCCTTGTACTCAATTTCTGGCCACATTTAAGAATTATAAAAACACAAGTCCGTGAGAAATCAATTGTCAGCCTTTTTAGAAAGTCATCTTATTTCCTCTCTGTTTTCAAGCAGAAGTCATCTGATAGAAGGATTTCTCCTCAGAATGTAGCTGCCATGACAGCTGGGATGCAGTGATAGCAAGCTTTACTTTCAATTTCTCTTGCCTCAAATTCAATTAGACAAAACACAATAAATAGGTGGAAAACAGGAGCCCAACTTAAAGTTGCTTAAAACTTTTTCCTCCTTTACATTTATATCTCTAAAGCCTTGAAGCTGATAATTGCTTACAAATTATTTTGAAATTAGAAATATTTCAGTAAGACTCAGGCTGACTCAAATAGGACTCAGTGTGTCTTCCCTTTGGTTTGCTACCTTTATTTAAAAAGAATTACGAATAGCTATCTAGAAAGGGACATTTTCTTTCTAGGACTGAAAGCAGTGGTCTTTCCTCCTCCTTAGGAAGCACCCCCCTTCATGTTCTTCTTAGCAGAATTCTAAGCCGGGGGACACTGCTATAAATTCCTTCAGGGGAAGACTCCGTTACCAGGGCTACAGGTTCTCATATCAACCTGCCAGCCTCTCTGCTCCCTGATACAGATACCCTTGGCTGTAGAGGCTGGGAGTTCCAGTCATCCTTCTGCTAGCAGCCTGCCGAGATTGTAACTCCAAAGTTAGAGGCTGGGTGGGGGCAGATTAACCTCTCTTTAACGCCTCTCTTTCCCGCCCAGGATTTTGAACCCCAACTGATATATTTCCTTGGGGTTTCTGATGAATAGAAGCACAGGAGCAGCCCTGTCCACTAAAGATTAAATGAAGTAGAAGAATCTTAGCCGTGGATACTTGGAAGTACTGGTGGGGTATCAAACCAACGTCTAACACACTGTTTCCACTCGATGTGCATACATCCTGGACCGATTGAGTTTAACCTTAGGAAAGAAGGAAGAAAAAGATCTTGCAAGAAAAAATGTGAAAGGGAAAAGGACAAAGAAAAGAAAGTTAAACCTTATGAAGAAATCCCATTTTCAAGGGGGAAGTGGCTTCATGCTCAGAGCGGCAGCGGGCAGTAGTCAAGCTGCCTGGCCTTTCTAGCCTTTTCTTTCCTGGAGTCACTTTGGGAATTAGAAGCTGCTTCCTCCAGATGAGGACTCAGAGCTCTTCTTGGGTCGGTGTTATTTGATTTACATTTATTTCTTAGGGACTGTAGGGGTGGTCCTGGGTGGATGTGAAGATTCAGAACCCAGTTGCTTCCTCTGCATTTTGATTTAAAAAATTTATTGAAGGTTTTGGTAGCACAGACTGACGTTTTCCTCTTATTACTGCCCGGGAGAAGATTTTTTCTCTGTAGGTATTTAGCTTGATGGACACTGACCTTGAAGTTCCGACTGGATGGGGCACACACACACACACACACACACACACACACACACACACACACACATTTTAACTTGAGAGCACATCGGGTCCCCAAATATCACCTGTTTACTCCCACCTGCTCTTTTAGTTCCTGGGTGCAGTCCAGAGGGGGCAAAAGGCAAGTCTCTTTGTGGCAAAGGCTTGTCCATGCAAATTCAACATTGAATAAATTAACCTCAAACCAGCAAGTTGGGGTGTAGTAGTTTAGCAGGACTAATTGCAGACAATGTAGCTGAAATGACTTTTCCAATTAGCTGCTGGTTGGAGTTTAGTTGGAGGAACTGTCAGCTCCAACGATGGGTAATTGCTTTATTGCTCACAAAACTATCATCTATTTAGAACATATGTGCTAATTACTCTGGATGGGCGTCGACAAAGAGACCATAAATCTAATAGCACTTTAAAAAGTCTATAGTGCTTGTAAGTAACCCTAGTCCCTTCACTCTCTGACGGGGCCTAGGTTAGTGTGGTAGATGATTCCGGAAGGCTCAGGTTGGACTGGAGACGCCAACCGGGTGCTCTGGTCAAACTGCAAATGAAGAGCAAGTATCCTCGGCTTGTGTTCAGTGTGAAGGAGATAAATCACTATCATCAAAACCAGACTCCCCACCCCCTTACCCGCACATCTTTTAAGTTTTTTCATAAAAGATTAGTTTAGAAATCTTTTAATTGGATTATGTTGGGAAATTAATCTCCTTTAGTCTTGGCTTAATTTATTGTGGATAATGTCACGAAGGAAACCTTGTAACTGCAGTAAGGGCCATGTCCCTTTGTTTCTTTCCTTAGCGCTCCAAGGTCTCCCAGCTGTGGGAGATAGTGAGGCCTTAAAGTGTCTGGACTGAGAAAGGATGGAAAGACACGTCTAGGTGGAAGGCTGCAGGAGTCGCAAGTCTGTCTCCTTTGTCTTAAACGCACCTTTCTATTTCGGATTCTGTAGCTCCAAATCCCCAATCCCCACTGCGCAGCGCTTTGGTCTACAAGACGTTCGGGGTTTCGGGGGACCTCTTACCCAGGAAGCTGGTTGGAGAAGCTGGAGGAGTACTCGGTAGGAGACTGCCAGGCACACTCGCTCCTTTGCCTTCTCCATCGCAACCTCCTCCTGCATCCCCAGCTAGGAGCCAGCTATTAGCAGATATTCTCCACCTCTCCGAAAAAAAAGAAAAAAGAAGGAAAAATAAAAAAACCCATTCAGCCTAGCTTTTGGCATTGTCCTCTACTCAACTCTGTAGACACATCTTGAGGTGCACAGAGCTTGAAATGGGCTGGGGTCCATTCCTAGCACCGCCGCATTGTTTAGGCTGCGACCTCCGTCCGGTTCAGCCTCCTCGCTGCGCGCGGGAAGCGGGGGTCCAGCTTGGCTGGGCGGTAGCGGGAAGCGGAGGTAGAGCCTGGCTGGCCGTGCCTCAGCGGGAGATAACAACATCTGCCTGAAACGGGATACCTACTTTTGCAGCTCAATTTAGCTCTTAATAGCAGTCCTCTGAGGTGTGCTTAATTGATGGGGATAAAGGCGTAATGACTTGACAGGGAGACGCCAATGATCCTTTAATATACTTTTAAAAGAACAACAACCACCCCAAACACCCGCGGGTCCTCGCTCGGTAGGGAGTGTGTGGGAGGGAGAAGGGAGGGTCTGAAGCTGGGAAAGTGCACTGCGGCTGGTGGTCCTACCTGCAAGCGCCGGTGTGTCCCGGCTCTCGGGAGCCAGCCGGAGCTCAGCTCAGTTCGGCCCTGTGTTTTCCAGTAGCTGCTGGGAGGGAAGGACAGCTTAGTAAGCTAAGGTTGTCAAATGTGGCAGGTCTGATTGACAGTGAGAAAGCTAGAGAAGGGGAGATGCTGCCCCTTGCTAGGCTCTGGATTGCCTCACGTCTGCCTGGCCCCGCAGGCCCTGACGCCCTCCAGTCTAATGCCAGAGAAAGGATCCTCCCAGAGTTCTGTCGTTCGAATAGCCTTAGAAGGTCTCGGACTAGGGGACTGAGAAGCACGCGTCTGTCCGTCGTGTGAGAGTGCATGCGCGCGCAAACCGCCCCCAAATGCAGAGTTGGGGCACAGCAGCCCTGAGCACGTGGCGGTGTCTAGGCCCCGGGTGCCCAGAGCCCTGAGGCCGAGCACACGAGAGTGTGCCCTGGAGGCAGGTCCCAAAGTCGGGTCAAAGCAAACCCTGAGCAGCTTCAGCTTAGGACCTCGGCTCAACCACCCTCTCCGCAGCAGCTTCTCTTTCTTTGACTTGCGTAGTTCCTGATGAATCTCTAGGGTTGAAGGAATGTTTCCTAGGCTCAGACTGAGTTAGGTTCACACTAGCACCCGTAAGGAAAGGGGGTGGATAATCAGGACTTCTTTTCTGTTTGCAAGGGGGAACCGTTCCAGGATATGGGCAGCAGTGACTTTAGCTGGTTTGTGCAAACCTCTTGTTGCACCCTTTGGAGAGGAATAACCTTAATGCTCCAGGATTCGCTCGTTCCAGATGCAGAAGGAGAAATCACTCTGAAATCACCCTTCAAATTGGATTGCAGTAAGAGATCGCAGGTGTTTAGGCTGTAGTTATTGTCTACCTTAAGCACACACAAAACCAAAGAGTATTACGAAACTGATTTTTCCCAAAGCCTCTTGTGGAGGCAGTATATTTGCGGGGCTAGGAAACCTTCAAGGTCAAGAATTTGAAGACCTGCAATTAAGAATCCTAACTCCAGGTGTGTGTTTTCTCGGCATGGTTCCACCCTTCTGCGGTTGCTGTCCAATCTCACCTAGAGTGGTTCCGCCCTGTGTGGCTCTCAAGAAAATCAAGATTCACTTTGGCTTAGCATTGAGCTTGGGACTCCTCTGCAGCTGCAGGCTAGGCAGTATGGTGAGCTGGTTCCTAGGACCTGGCACGGTCCTCAGGCTCTTGGAGTTAGAAGTAAGGTCCCAAGCCTAAATTCATGGCCTGGCTGATGACTCCTACTCAGATGCACCTTTCTCCCCCAAGATGAAGCTGGGGATGTGTGGGTTTTGGCTGACGAACCACTCTGACCAGGGTATCCAGGCCTCTCAAAGGCCCAGTGCTCACTGGGAGGCCCTGACCTGCCTGCGGAGCACCCCTGTCCACGGGGGGGGGGGGTTTGAGGTGGGGTGAGGTGGAGGGGGGCGGATCCTTGCGGTTTCGGTGTAGACAAATTCAGGCTCCTTCCCATCACAGCCAAGGGTCCTTACTCTCCTGTGTAGCTTCATTCCCCCAAAAGGCAGGCTCTTGGGCCGAATTATTTGGTCTGGGGACTAAGCTTTCCCTTCCCGGCCTGTGGAACTGAAGTTTCAAATTCCACTTTGCCAAGGGCTGCTTCTGCAAGCTACATCCACATCCCACCTCTATCTCAGGGTCATCACCCGGCGCTGGGTTTGAGTGCTGCGCCAAGCACCGCCGGAGTCCCCGGTCAGAGATCTGCGTTCTAGGCTGCCTCGGGGCATTTAGAGGCCATGTTCTTAGTGGCACTGAAGGCCACCAACTGGTTAGCCCAGGAGTATTCTGGAAGGAACAGTGGCCCGACCGCGGGGGGGGGGGCGTTGTAGGGTGGTGGTGGTGAACGCTTCCCAAACCCGGTGCGGGTGCCTGGGTTCACGCTGCGACTCCTCGGGTCATTCTTGCTAAGCGCCCCGGAAAGGGCCCCAAGGGAGTGTGAGCTGCCCAGTGGAGGAGCTCTGTTTTATTTTAAGGAAGACCCTGGGTTTAAGAAGCTGAAGAGCTAGTGGAAGTTAACGATGGCCTTTTATTTTTAATATTGATTCCCTCCCACCCTGCCCCGTGTGTGTGGACTATAGTGCGCATGCCTGGATTGTGTGGAGGTCAGAGAACAACTTTCAGAATTCAGTTCTTCTTCTGCAGGGTTCGAACTCATGTAGACAGGCTTGGTAGCAAATGTCTTTTTAATCAGCCGAACTATCTTGTGGGTTCCTTCTATACACTAAAGCATCCATCTGAAAATTAGGGTCCACACAGACAAAATTGCAGCATTGTTCATAACATACCAAATCTTAAGAGTGTTTCCAGAGGTTGTTTTATAATCTCTCCGTTTAGGAAGATAATCTGTACTGCACACCAGTACATTGAATAGCATCTTCCTCCAGTCAGCGATGGGATCGAGGAGCAGAAATACCATCACTTTCCAACCAATGTGTTGGAAGACCTGATTGCAGGAGAACTAGTGGTCCAGATGTTGTACTAGAGGGGCTGCAAGTGTAATACGGAGAGAGTGACATTGTTAACAAAACCCATCTAATTAACAATGACTTCATTTGATTGGAAGGATGAAGAAGCCTTTTTAAATCAATCCAGATTTACAGGCCTAAGCACAGCCAATTTATGAATATGGAGCCCAACTGGGGTCTGCTTTCTCTCAAAGATGTCATCTCAGAGGTAATAGCATAGGTGAAGTCATTTGGTTACACTGTGGAAACTTTTATAGTGCCTTCCTTGGGAATTTAATTCAGTGCTTCTTCATTTTATTAGGAACAGACTCCATCAACTGGGCTCTCCCTGTTTAGAGGCAAGACTGCTTGAAGCAATTAGGTTTACAATTAGCATAGTTTTAGTGACCCCAGCCGAGGCACCACCACCACTCCCTTACATTAGCTATTTCTTCAAAGTCAGGGAAAACCTGGGGCACAATATGCTTCCCAGGCGTCCAGGTTGAGGAACTAAGCGTACAAACAGGGTATCTATCACCCAGTACCCAAGAGCCCAGGTGTTTGCTTAAGAACCTGGTGGGTTTCAGCCCAGTCTCTGATTCTGACTTCACTTTAAAAACCTTTCCTTTGATTCTATTTGTCAGAACTGTCTTTAAAAAATGAATTTCTCCCATTGTGTTCAGTACTTCTGTGGTAGTGCTGTAGAAAATCTTAGAATCCAGGGAAGGGAGGACACTGACGACTTAAAATTCTGTTAGGTGACAATGTTCAGCTGTGTGAGGGGCGTGTGTGTGTGTGTGTGTGTGTGTGTGTGTGTGTGTGTGTGTGTGTTTCTTAAAACTGATAAGGATCCAGAATTCAGGAGAGTGATTTAGGAGGATCAAGAGTTTGGAGTCAGCCTGGGCCACATAGTGAGTTCAAGGCCAGGCTGGACAGCTTTGTCAGGAAAACAAAACCTCCTCTTTTACAGAGACCTGCCAACATGGGCCACATTTGCACCAAGACTGTGAAGAAGGCTGCCTGGGTCATTGTGGAGAAGGACTACACTCTCCTGGGTAATGACTTCTACTCCAATAAGCATGTGTATGAGGAGATCGCCATTAGCCCCAGCAAGAAACTTTGGAACAAGATAGCTGTCTATGTCACGCATCTGATGACATGGATTCAGAGAGGTCCTGTGAGAGGTATCTCTTTCAAGTTGCAGGAAGAAGAGAGAGAGAGAGAGAGAGAGAGAGAGAGAGAGAGAGAGAGAGAGAGAAGAGAGAAGAGAGAAGAGAGAAGAGATAATTATGTTCCTGAGGTCTCAGTCCAAATCAAGAGATCATTGAGGTAGCTCCTGACACCAAGGAGATGCTGAAGCTTCTGGATTTTGGCAGTCTAACCTTCAGGTCACTCAGCCTACAGTTGGGATGAATTTCAAAACACCACGTGGAGCTGTGTAATTTGTTATGCCATATTTTCAATAAACCTGAAAGCAAAGACAAAACAAAACAAAAACAAAACCAACCAACCAAACAAACAAAAAAAAAAAAAAAGAAAGAAAAAAGAAAGAAAAAAGAAAAAGAAAAAAAGGGAAACAAAACCCAACAGTATGAGGAGAGAGGTAAGTGTGGGCCAATCTTTTCCCTCAAGTTTAAAGGGATCTCTGCCAAACCACACTGCAGCCTTCACTGCCAGGTCCAGCAGCTGGGAGGCAGCATCTTTAGGAAAAGAAACTATCTGGAGTTCAGAGTGGTTGGAAAAGAACCGCTTTGGCTTTTGCCACCGCCATGAGTAGTGAGTGGTTATACACAGGTGAGCGCCCTTCCACTCACTCCCACCACTTAACACACATCTCTCTGTAAGATTTCACTAGATTAAATTGTTGACAGTTCATCAGTACCAGCAACAATGTAATTCCCCTAACCTTATTAAATCAGTAAATACTAGTTTCATGCATTGAATTAAAAATGCATCAGCAAGGCCAGGAAGTGTGATCATATGGCCACAGACCTTGGGATTGAAGATGCCACTCAAACACGGAATGAGAATTAGCATTTACTTAATCTGATGACATATTCTACAATTTCAGCATCCCAGGAGCCTTAGCGATTTTTAAACGTATTTTTATTTTTATTTGTTTAGTTATTTGAAATATCACTAACCCTTCATGCATAACTGCCAGAACAAAAATACTGTACTGTGATGTCACAGCTCTTGTCATTACTTCTCCTTAGGACACATTAGCTAAGCAATACTCTTGTGCATAGATTTATACATAAAACATGTAAACTTAGATCATATGTTTTTGTTTGTTTGTTTTGGGGTGCTACATATCAAATTAAAGGTTTCCTGCATACTAATCTAGCAGTCTGACACCAAGTATATCCCCGGTGCCTGCTTTTTGTATAACTAAATATACCAGCATGTGAATGTATCAGTATACAATAACTGTAACAATTTTGTTTTAAAAAGAAGCCATGCTTAGCTCTCAGCATTGTTGATGATTATAAACAAAATACTTATATGTCACTTTAAAATGATATTTATTTATACAGTCTGGTTTGTTTGGTGGAATCTACACTATAAGAAGTGATTAAAAATGTCAATTCTTTAGACTTTACATAGCACTTAAAAATTACATATATCCTTAAAATTGCATCTGATGTATAAAGAAACTCCTCATATGGGGTTTACTAAGAAATATTATGTAAGTTGTAGATTTATATGTAAATTTACAGTTAATCTCAACTGAAGACACTTCTTACATGTGGAAATTAGGTAGAAAGGCAAGATTACTTGTCAGATATTCAACCACACTAATGAACAATGCAAATGATGAAACCATGTATCCCCTTCAGTGTAGGCTGGAATATTTGGTACCAAATTCTAAAGATACAGTCATGAGTCAGGTTCCTCACACTGTGGAAGAAAAATATTTATTTGACAAAACAGGCAATCAACTGAAATCTATCCTCTTTAAATAAACTGATTCTCAGTGTTTTCCCAGTGTTGGTGTAGTTGTTGTCTGTGATGTTCCCCAGGGCTCTTTCTGCTGCTTTCTGATTTGGTATAGAAAGCAGCTCTGAATGATGGATGACTGTGTCATTGCAGTCAGCAAAGGATTAATTTGTTTCATTGATTTCTCTTTAGGCAGATTGCCAGAATTTGCTGCTTCCCACCTTTCCTCAAGACTTGTAGAAGTAATAGACAGTAATAGTCTAAGACAAATCAGCTCCTTCTTGTAAAATAGAACAAGGAAACCAAGAGTCCTAAGAAAGCTGTGGCAAATATTTTTATTAGCATAGAGAGAAGAGCAATTAATAAGCTACTTTATTGGCTTTAGAAATACTTTTAATTGGAAAAATTCTGGAATTGATGGCATATAACAGAGCATGTATATTGTAAGTATCACTTATGTTTATTCTATAAATATTTTATATTTTTAATTCATCTGTTTAGCTAAGGAGAGGATGTATATTACCTATGTGATTGGCAAATACTTTTCTTTCTCTTCCAGATTTAAAAATTGAAAAAACATATTACATAATTTAAATCAATTTTCTTCATAGGACTTTTTTTGGGGGGTAGAATTATTTGATCCAAAAATATTTTGGAAACTCTGGACATTGACAGCTGTATTAGAACACAGAAATACAATATTTAAAGAAAAAAGAAACCCATAACACTTTCTGATTCAAAAGGTAGTGTCTCCTTATAAGAGAGAATTTGTAAAAATTAAAGTGACACTTTTGTGTTTTTCCAACCCACTTTCCTCCAAGAATTTAAATATGATTAAATTATTATTAAAGTCATTTATAGTGACTTGGTGGTGTTTTAACACATGCACTGTAATTAATCATTGCTCTACTTTTGGAGAAATGATATTTCTAATTTTTTATTATTACAAAGTTGAGGATTTAAAATGAATCTTTATTCACATATGGCTATTTTCACACAATATATTACTAGAGAAAAGTAAAAACTCACACTGAAGGTTCAGACTGCTTTGTAGGCCTTTGGCACTGTTTGCCATGCAATTTTCCAGAAAAGTTCTAGGCATCATACTAACATCCTGAAAAGAGGGTCTCTGTAAATGCAGCATTCTAATTTATGAGCCAAGATGGCAGGACAACGTCTTTTTTCTTGTGTTCTGAAAGCAGTGGTAGCTAGAGTTTTGCATACACTGAGTAGCTCAGAAGTATTTTTCCAATTGCAGATGAGAAATACAGAGGCTGGTTATACAAATCTATTTATTTCCTTTCTGTAGTGCTGAAAATTATATTGATTTAATGATCTCAAGTTATACTTTTTATGCAATTAGTTGTGTAGTAAAAACTAATATTGTCATGCACTAATGTCTTTCCCCCTCTATTGTGCTGAGGTGGTTGTCCATGCTGCATCAGCAAGTTTACACTTTTCCTGTGTGCTGCTGAGAGGAAAATGGAACATCTGCTTCCATTCCATATCTGCATCATAATGACAATTAATGAGCCATTATGGTAGTATACAGTCACTGTATTCTGCTGAATGATCTACACTTTCTTGTTGGAAAATTTCAGCTATATCAAAGGAACTTGTATTTTACAGGTAGGTTCCAGGTAGAAGCTTACAAGGACCTGTGCTTTCTTTAAGGTAAATTATTTCAGTTGTGACTTGCCTTAATAAAAACGACTGACATAAGACTTTCAGATGTGACTCTCACATGTTTCTCAGTCATCTGTTTAGAGTACAAATCACTGGCCATCATCTATCTCACTGTTCTTAAATGGGTTTATCAAGATACCAATGTAGCTTATTTTGTCTTTTGTGCCTTTTGTGAACTTTTCGTTTTTACTATAATGGAAGAGCAGAAATTAATACAGCATATTTCATACTCAGGGAACACAATGATAACTACACTGAAAACGTAATACTAAGGGCAGAACCCATGCTCTTGCACGTGCTGAGCACATGCTTAGTGAGCTGCATCTCTACCCCCAATATTTACCTTTTAAGTTCAACAAGAGAATGCTTGAAACCACACACAACTATTTCCATTGGTCTTTAAAATTCTAGAGAAATGTTTTCATTTATTTTAGGTTTCAGTTACAGATGCTTTGGCGGTTACATAAAAGATGATTAAAAAGTATTTCATATAAAATGATTGAATGTATATGGATATTATAGGTATGTATATTCATTTACTTTAAACTTGCTTGAGAGATAAAACATTACCAATAAAATTGAAGCCCTCTGGAATATGTTCTCATATGGCTTCTATAGACATGATTTTGTCTTAGGTTTGGTGGCTATTATCTATTTGCCTTAAAAATACAGTCTAAAATGTGACATCAGTGATTTGAGCTTAAATAGGTAAATTAAAAATGTTGGGTCTGTTCTTTTAAAAAAATCAGCAATTACACGCATGCACGTGTGTGTGTGTGTGTGTGTGTGTGTGTGTGTGTGTGTGTATACCACAGAAATTGTGCAGAAATCAGAGGACAACTTGTGGTTATGAAAGATGGCTTACTCTTTCTACTATGCAGATCCTGGGAATTGAACTCAGACCACTAGGCTTGGAAACAAGCACCTACATTCAATGAGACATTTTGCCAGGCATAATTTTAATTTCTTAATTGATTACTACAATTTTGGATTTTGATGAAATAAAATATTCCTCTTTCTGGCTCAGAAATAAATTCCAAGATCTCTGCAAAAAAAAAAAAAAAATGTTGGGTGTGTGACTGTTGTTGACTCTGATGAGGCATTTCTCTGCTTTACCATCTTTCTCCATGAAGTTGATTTCTGATGTTATTGTAGTCATATGTAGAAACCAGAAATGATCATATGTTCTCCACATTAAGCAAAGTAATAAAAAGTAAAGATGGAGCTTAGCAAGGTTAGCTAGCTTGACTCAGACCATATACACAGTAAGTCAAAGCAAGGGCCAAGCTCGGGAACCTATTTCTACTCCGCGGTATGATGGCCGCATGCTTCAGAGATGGTTCTTGAGGAGAAGGAGATGTATAGAAAGAGAGGGTATGGTGGGGGCCAGAGAAAAAAGGTTTTTTCCTCAAATATTTAATACTTCTGTAGGAAAAAGACAGTGAGATGCGTCAGCCTAAACGCTTCATACAGAAGGGAAAGACTGTGTCCCCCAGAGCCTTTGAATCCCCTTTGCATTTTTCAGAAAACTTTCTAACGATAGTTTAGATGCTAAGATCGTTTCTGCTTCTCTTCACTTTCAATTAATCTTCTGACTTCTTTAATGTAATTGGACCAGGAAAACAGGGAGGGCTGCAACTATCTCTCCTCATGTGTATCTAGTTTTTGATACAGTCTTCCAGTCAGGGCTCCAAGTATTTTGTCCTTTTTTAGAGCTTGTTGTATGTTCACTTAGAAATGACTTTCTTTTTTGGAAGAGCTTTTGGTTTTTCTTATTTAGTGCAAAAGCAGGAGAGTGAAAACGCACAAACGCAGTGGCTTGTTGGCACGCGCTGGACAAAGCCCTTCAGATGTAGCCCGGTAGATCCACGTGGATGCAGGTTCTCTTTCAGGCTTTGCGCGAGCAAATCCACATCATTCTTACTTGAGATGACTAAGCCTGATTCATGATGCTCGCACAGGGCCGTGCTCCTCTTGTGAACAAAACAACAATTAAAACTCATCTTTTCTCAGATCTGTTTTTTTTTTTTAAATCAAATATATTACTTAATAAATTATTTGCTTCCTTCTATATGGACATATACTTGGAACTTATAAAACTATTAATAATCTTTGAAAATAATAAATATACACAAGCACATAGGGGAGAGAAGCAGAAAGACTAAAGGAGAGAAATACAGAGAGACAGAAATACAGAGACGCATCAAGACACAGAAAGTAAGGACAATGAGATGCAGAAGAAATACATGGAGTAGTATTATCTCAGAATGTAAGGCTCAAGTGGAACATTAATAAACTGAGTCTCTCCAGTGAAGCAGTGTATAGAATATTTTCTTTGAGAATTTTTTTTGCCTCATCAGGTTGTCTTTACAAATTTTTGCGGAAATACATATGTTCCAGTAAAAGTTGGGTATTATTTCCTAGTCTTTTAAAAAAGTAATTAACTAATTAATTAATTAATTTATGATCCCCCCCTCCCACAATTCCTCACCCATTTCTCCTCTCCCTGTCCCAGAGAGGATGTTCCTCACCACCAGGCCTCCCCCACCCTGGTGCCTCAAGTCTTTTGAGGACTCTGTGAATCTTCTCCCACTGAGGCCAGACAAGGCAGTCCTATTTATAATAGCCAGAAGCTAGAAACAACCCAGATGTTCTTCAATAGAAGAATGGATACAGAAAGTGTGGTATATTTACACAATGGAGTATTACTCAGCTATTAAAAACAACTTCATGAATTTTGCAGGCAAATGAATGGAACTAGAACATATCATCTTGAGTGAGGTAACCCAGATCCAAAAGGACACACATGGTATGTACTCACTAATTAATGGCTATTAGCCAAAAAAAAAAAACCAAAACAAACAAGCAAACAAAAAAACCAAAAAACCCAGAATACCTAGGATACAACCCTCAGAATTTAAGAACCTTAACAAGCAGAAAGGTCATATAAGGATACTTCAATCCTACTTAGTAGGGGGAAGAAAATAATCACAGGAGGCAGAGGGAGGGAGGGATTTGAGTGGGAGAGGGGAGGAGGAGGGGAAGTTGCGGGGTTGGAGGGGGTCAGGAGAGAAGCCCAGAGGGCCAGCAGAATGATTGGAAATGTGCAGCCTCAGAAGGTGGGAGGTAGGGAGACTCTCCAGAATGTACCAGAGACCTGGGAGGTGAATCTCAGGACTCAATGGGAGTGACCTTAGATGAAGTGTCCAACAGGGGGGAAGGAAATTGGAAGAGTTCACCTCTAGTAGATAGAGCCTCAAGAGGAAGGATGGTGTTACTAACCCACAGTCAAATTTTCTGAGCCAGAAGTGTCTCTATCTAAAAGATCGGCAGGCACAAAAATGGAGAAGAGACTGAAGGAAGGGCTGTCCAGTGATCAGCCCAACTACTGATCCATCTCATGGGGGGTGGGGCCCCAAGGCCTGACACTGTTACTGATGCTACGGTGTGTTTACAGACAGGAGCCTAGCATGGCTGACCTCTGAGAGGCCCAACAAGCAGCTGAATGAGACAGATGCATGGGACTGAAATTGGGAACCCCCTATGGTTGAATTAGGGTAAGAATAGAAGAAGCAGATGAGGATGACCCCATAGGAAGACCAGCAGTTTCAACTCACCTGGACCCCTGGGCAGGGCAGCACACATGAGCTAGTCTGAGACCTCCAACACATATATTCTTTGAGAATTTTATGCAGTATATTTTATTTAAAAATTTCAAATATGTTCTTCTCTCATACAATACACCCTGATCCTTTCCCTCCACTTCTCCAAGTAGCCCGAACTCTCCTGTCCCCCAGATTCCCCCATCCTGACTCCAATCTCCCCACAAAAAAGAGCAGGCTTCTCAGGGACATAAACTGAACATCATACAACAACATACAATCAGATTAGGTACAAACATTCACATCAAGGCTGGGTTAGGCAACCTAGAAGAAGGAAAAGGGTCCCAAGAGCAGGCCAAAGAGTCAGAGATACTTGCCTTCCCACTGTCAGTAGTCCCCTTAAAGCACAAAGCCAACAACCACAACATATATGCAGAGGGCCTAGCACACACCCATGCAGGCTCTGTGATTTCCACTTCAGTCTCTGTGAAGCCCCATGAGCTGAACTTTGTTGATTCCTCAGGCTGTGCTCTCCCAGTGTCCTTGAACCCTCTGGTTTCCACAATTCCTTCTCCTCTCCTTCTACAGGTTTCAAAGAGCTTAGAAGGGAGGGATCCAATGGAGAACGCCAGTCTGAGTGTTCTCTCAATCTAATGTTTGGCTGTGGATCTCTGCATCTGCTCCCATCAGTTGATGACTGGATTAGCAGTGGATATATGAGTATAGCAGAATATCATTAGGAATCACTTCACTGATGTTTTCCCAGCTGGCTTTGGTTCTGGCTTTGGTCTCTGGGCCATCCAAGCAGTGTTGGAAATGGGCTCCATCTCATATAGTGGGCCTCAAGTTCAATCAGATACTGGGTGACCACTTCCACAAGTTCTGGACCACCATTGTCCCAGCGCATCTTGTAAGCATGACAGGTTGTAGGTAGGTTTTGTGGGTGGTTTGGTGTCCCAGTCTCAAAACTGGAAGCCCTTGCCTGTTTACAGAAAAATGGTTAGTTTAGGTTTCATATCCCCCATTACTAGGAATCCTCTCTCTAGAGTCACTCATAGATTCCAGGAAGATTCCACACTAGATATCCATATCACCTCCCAAACGCCCTCCAATCCCAGCTGCGTCTCCCATTACTCCCTCCCTAGACTCTCCCCCAACACCTGATTCATCCTATTCTCACTCCACTTGGCACCACTTCAGCCACAAAATGTATTCTATGTCCCTTTCTCAGGGATATTCCCGATTCCTCTCCCTGCACCCCCCAACACCCCAGACTCCTCCTTGTTACTTTGTCTCTCTGAGTGTGTGGATTGGAGCATGGTTATCCTTCACTGAACAGCTAATATCCACTTATAAGTGAGTACATACCACATGTGTCTTTCTGGGTCTAAATTGCCTTACTCAGAATGCTTCTAGTTTTATCCATTTGCTTGAAAATTTCATGACTTTTTTTTTTATCTGCTGAGTAATTCTCCACTGTATAAATGTACTGCATTTTCTTTATACATTCTTCAGTTGAGGGAAATCTAGCTTCTTTCCAGTTTCTGGCCATTATGAATAAAGACACACCAAACATAAATGTAGGATGGACTGTCCTTTGGGTGTGTGTCCAAGAGTGATATAACTGGATTTTGAGGTAGAGTGATTCCTGTTTTCTGAGAAACCCCCATATTGATTTTCCTAGTGGCTATACAAGTTTGCACCTCCACCAGCAATGGGGAAGTGTTCCCCCTTGTTCCACATCCTCGCCAGCAGGAACTGTCACTTGTGTTATTGATCTTAGCTATTATGATAGGTGGAAGATGGATTCCATCTTCCACCTATCATAATTCAGAGCAGATTTGATTTGCATTTCTCTGATGACTGAGGATGTTGAATATTTCTTTAACTGTTCCTCAGACATTTGGGATTCCACTATTGGAAAATGCTCTGTTTAGATTAACACATGATTATTTCATTTGTTGATATCTAGTTTCCTGAGTTCCTTATATATTTTAGATATTAGTCCTCTATCAATGTGAAGTTAGTGAAAATGTTTTCCCATTCTATAGGCTACCATTTTGTCCTATTGATAGTGTCCTTTGCCTTACAGAAGCTTTTCAATTTCATGAGATTCTACTTATTCATTGTTGATCTTAGTACCTGCACTATTGATGTTCTGTTCAGGACATTGTTTCTTGTGCTAACACATTCAAGGCTATGCCCTTCTTTCTCTTCTATTGGGTTCAATTGATCTGGTTTATGTTGTGGTCTTTGATCCACACTTGGACTTGAGTTTTGTGCAGGCATATAAATGTGTGTATTTGAATTCTTCTACATGCAGATATCCAGTTAAACAAACACAATTTGTTGATGATGCTTTTTATTCCCCCAGTGTATATTTCTGGCTTCTTTGTAAAAAAAAAAATCAGGTGTTCACAGGTGTGAGGATTTATGTTTGGGCCTTTGATTCAATTTCATTGATTAATTTGTTTGTTTTTATGTCAATACCATGCGGCTTTTATTATTATTAATCTGTAGTACAGCTTGAAATCAAGGATGGTAATACCTTTAGAAGTTCTTTCATTCTATTGTTCAGGATTGTTTTAGCATCCTGTGTGTTTTGCTTTCCTATATGAAGTTGAGTATTGTTCTTTCATGGTCTTTAAAGAATGATGTTGGAATTTTGATAGGGATTATCCTGAGTCTGTAGATTGCTTTTGGTTGGATGGTCATTTTTTACTATGTTAATCTTTCTGACCCATGAGCATGGAAGATTTTTCCATCTTCAAATAAAAAAGACTTGCTTTTATCATACAAGTCTTTAACTTGCTTGGAGTTACCTCATGATATTTTATAGTATTTGTGTCTATTGTGAAGGATACTGTTTCCCTGATTTCTTTTAAGTCTGTTTGTCACATGTGTAAAGGAAGGCTACTGAATTTTTTTTTAGTTAATCTTGTATTCAGCCACTTCACTGAAGGTGTTTATCAGCTGTAAGAGTTCCCTGGTAGAATTTTTTGAGTCCATTATGTCATACAGTATATTTAATTCCCCTTTCCCAACTCTTTCTAGATCCTCCTTTACTCGATTTCATATTCTCTCTCTGTCTCTCTGTTTTTCTGTCCCTGTCTGTCTCTGTCTCTCTCTCCTTCTCTCTTCAAACAAACCAAAATGGAACAAACAAATGAGAAAAGCAAAAGCATGAAATCCAGGTTGTATTGACTGACTACTGTCAAGCATAGGGCTTGCCTTGGAGTGTATCTACTCTCTGTCACATCATTGATGAAATCTGTTTTTTTTTTCTCTCTTGCAAATAGGTTCTTAGCTGGGTGTGGGATTTTGTGAACACTTCTTCACACTGATATTTTGTCTGGCTTGAGCTTGTGCTAGTCTTATGCAGTCTGTCCCAGTCTCTGTGAGTTCATATGTGCTCTGTCTTATCTGGAAAATGCTGTTTCCTTGGAGTCATATATCACGTCTGGCTCTTAAACTCTTCCCACCCTCTTATGGTCGTAGATTCCTTGCCTTGAGGTCAGACGTGTGATATAGACATTTCATTAGTGTCTTCTCTGCACCTTTTTCAGTTGTGAGTTCCTGTGTTAGTTACCATCTGCCAAAAGAAGAGTTGAGGGACGCAGTGATCTTTAGGTACAGCAATATGTCAGTAAGATCCATGCTATTGCTGTTAGCGGGATAATTGTAGTATGTTTTCTCAATTAATTATGTTCTTTAGGGTGCTATAAATATTTTTGTGATGTTTTTTATTTACCTGTTGGCATAATCTTTCTTTTGAAGCAGTATCTCAGTTAGAAGCAGAGTCTGGCCTTTCCTGCCTCACCCTCTAAGAGTTATATAAGAGTTATTATAGGCAGGGGCCACAGTGCCTAGCATATGATAGTCAAATTACAATAATAAAAACAGGCAACATACTTGTCTTTGAATGTATGAGATCAAATCATCTTTCCGGGGTGGGGCTGAAGAGATGGTTCAGTGATTAAGAGCGCTGTCTGCTCTTCCAGGGGATCTGTTTGCATCCTCACTGCCCGCTCAATGGCACACAACTGTCCATAACTCCAGTTCCAGGGGACTTGGTTCTCTCTTCTGACCTCTACATGTGCCAGGCATGCATATGCTGCACAAATATACTTGTAGGCAAAAATCCATACACATGAGATAAAAATAAATCTTAAAATACTACCTTATAGGTTCAGTAGATTCTGGTAAGAAAAAAACCCTCATATCATATTAGGCTGGGAAGCTGGATTCTAAGAGTTTATGATCTTTCTATCTAGACATGGCCTTGGTCAAGGTTACTATATACACTTTATCTTATCTGAAAAGACCATTGTGGGGGTATACAATTGAGACTATTTTTAAAAATTAAAAAAATCTAACTGCAATTTCCTGTGAATATTTGTCATGTAAGAAAATTTCTACACTGGTTTAATTTTCCCCATGTTGTTCCATAGGGTAGAAAAAAAACTAAAAAAATGGTGGTACTCTTTGCCACATGTAGTTTTTTCAGGATTACTTAATACTTCTATGATATTTTTTATTTTATTAACTCCTAGAATCTCAATAGCATATTTGTGTACACCTTTTTTTTTTCAGTTCCTCATGACTTAATTTTAGTCCAAGTTGCAATGTATTTTCGATTTAGATATATATTTTTCCATTGATCCAGCCAATATACAAGTTGTTTCTGTGACCACAGAATTTGTCTGTGGGTAAAATGGTTAGAATTTTAGTCAATAAATGTTAGATTTAAATGTTGTAAAATTTTCTTCATATTTTTGAATTACTATCTCTTTAGGATTCTTCTTTTATTTGATTTTTAGAATATTAATTTTTTAGTTTACTGTTTTTGAAGTGTAATTATCAATACATTTATTTTGTTATAGTTAAGGTATACTGAGTTGATAAAAACATAGTTCTTACCACTAGAGAGGTAGTAATAACTTTGCTTTTATCCAAAATGTAATAGATTATATTTTTTATTAAAATGTTCATGTGGTTTTATTAATGTTACTATATTAACAGAAAAAGTACATTTTATTTTCTTTCTGTTTTATGTTTTTTCCGTTTTTTTTTCTTAAGACAGGGTATGGGCCTTAACCTCCCTAGGTCGTTGAGGATGACTTGAACATCTGAAAGCCTGCCTGATACCATTAACTAGGTCAAAACTTCATGGATAGATAGGTCCTAGGTCTTAGGGAAGAATCAAATACCATTATTCTGTTAAATAGGCATAGTACTGAATGAAGTCCCAGTGATTTGTCATGCACAGGTCCGTACATCTCTCAACCGTCAACGGAGAAGGTTCTCTTGGTGGTAGGAATAGACCCACAATCAGTCAACATGCAGAGAGTAAGAGAGCATGGAGTGCTTAGGCCTGTATGGACTATCTACATCCCTCCCTATCCCCAAGGATAAGAGGTTATCTCACAGGATAGGGAAGAAAAAGCCAGAGCTGGTTGCTATCTATATACATGAGCTCACAGTGGCTGGGACTGCATGTACAAAACTTGCACAAGATTAAGCCATTTAAAATCCCAGTATGGATGTCAGACTCATTAAGTCCACCCATAGCTGAGGATCTATTGGCAACTGATGTCCAATTGAGGAAGAATCAGTTTTCTTTAAGGATATAGACCCTGAAAGGCTGCCCATACTTCAGTAGATGGTCCCATACCCATGAAGGCAGCACTGAATGGATCACTGGGTAATAACAATAAAATGAGCATATGATGCTGAAAGTGAAGAGTAGGGAGAGAAGGATGGGGAGGGGATTGGAGGCAGGATTCAATCCAAATGCAGTACATGCTTGCATGAATACTAAATAAACATTTTTGTAAAGGATTACAATAATACACCATTATATCTACCCAGTTAAGGGATGGGACCACCCATTCACCTTAAAAAATATTAATTCAGAATTCCTCCTGTCAAAAGGAAATGCAGGGACAGATAGTTAGGCAGAATCTGAAGGAAAGGCCATCCAGAGATGGATCCCACCTAGGGATCCATCCCATCTGCTGACACCAAACCCAGACGCTATTGCTGATGCCCAGAAGTGCTTACTGACAGGAGCCTGGTATAGCTCTCCTGGGAGAGGCTCTGCAGAGCCTGAGGAATACAGCTAATGCTTGCAGCCAACCATTGGATTGAGTGTGGGGACCCCAATGGGGAAGTTAGGGCAAGGACTGTAGGAGCTGAAGGGGTTTGCAACCACATAGGAAGAACAACAATATCAACCAGCCAACCCCCCCACCCCCCAGAGCTCCCAGGGACTAAAACACCAACCAAAGAGTACACATGGAGGGACCCATGACTTCAGCTGCATATGTAGCAGAGGATGGCCTTATCTGGCATCACTGGGAGGAGAGTCCCTTGGTCCTGTGGAGGCTTGATGACCCAGGATAAGGGAGCACTAGGCCACTGAGGCAGGAGTGGGTGGGTGGGTGAGCATGCTCATAGAGGCAGGGGGTTGAGGAGGGGGATAGGGGACATGTGGAGGGGAAATTGGGAAGCGGGATAACATTTGAAATGTAAATAAAATAACCAATAAAAAATTAAGAAACATTTTGTTTAAAGATGTCAATTTAATTATTTTTGATAAATAAAAATGTTATGTAATGGTAATTTTCTGAACAGAGGTCCTTATGTTGTTTAAGTCAGCAAAAAATAGGTTCCTGTTTTTCTAAAGTATAACAGCTTATTTAATTTAAGGTTAGGGCACAAAGTACAAAGTAAGATTGACTTTTACAAGTATTTAGAAAATCACTCTGTCTGATCTTAAACATACATGAGCTTTGATACTAATGTGGAACTTTTATAAAATTTATTGTTTATTTAGCTATTTAGTTTATTAAATACTATTTTAAAATAATTAATATTTTGAAAGAATCTTGAAAGAATTGGGATTTTGACCAACCAAGGAGCACACACGGGCTGATCTGTGGCCCTGGGAAACATGTGGAGCAGAGGACTGCCTTGTCTGGCCTCAGTGGGAGAAGATGCACCTAATCCTTTGGAAACTTGATGCTCCAGAGAAGAGGGATGCTGGTGGGGGTGAGGTGGGTGTAGGTGGACAGGTGGAGGAGCACCCTCTCAGAGGTGGAGTGGGGAGATGGGTGAAGAACTCCAGGAGGGAGGACCAGGAATTGGGCCAACTTTTAGAATGTAAATAAATAAAATAATTTAAACTTAGATGACAGCAGATGCTGGTGAGGGTGTGGAGAAAGAGGAATATATCTCCATTGCTGATGGGATTGTAAGCTGTACAGCCACTCTGGAAATCAATCTGGTGGCTCCTCAGAAAATTGGAAATAGTTCTACCTGAAGACTCAGCTAGACCACTACTGGGCATATACCCAGAAGATGCTCCAACATGTAATAAAGACACATGCTCCACTATGTTCATAGCAGCCATATTTATTATAGCCAGAAGCTGGAAACAACTCAGATGTCCCTCAACAGAGGAAAGGATACAGAAAATGTGGTACATCTACACAATGGAATACTACTCAGGTATTAAAAACAATGACTTCATGAAATTTGCAGGCAAATGGATGGAATTAGAAAATATCATGCTGAGTGAGGTAACCCGGACACAAAAGAGCACACAGGGTATGTGATAAGTGGATATTAGCTCAAAAGCTCAGAATACCCATGATATAACTTACAGACCATATGAAGCTTAAGAAGAAGGAAGGCCAAAGTGTGGATGCTTCAGTTCTATTGAGAAGGGGGAACAAAATAATCACAGGAGGTAGAGGGAGAGAAACCTAGGAGGGAGAGAGGAGAGAGAAGAAAAAAAGAGGGCAGGATCAGGAATTGGAAGGGTCAGGAGAGAAGTACAGAGGTTTAGGAAACTGAACGGAAATATGTAGCAGGCAGGGATGGGGAACTGGGGTAGCCACTATGCCAGGGAAGCAAGAGGCTCTCAGGGCCCAACGAGAATGACGTTAGCCAAAACACCCAACAAAGGAGAGATAGAACCTGTAGATACCATCTACAGTAGATAGACATGGCCCCCAGTTGAGGAATGGGGCCACCCACCCATTTCAAAAATTTTAACCCAGAATTGTTCATATCTAAAGAAAATGCAGGGATAAAAAAATGGAGCAGAGGGGGCTGGAGAGATGGCTCAGCAGTTAAGAGCACTGACTGTTCTTCCAGAGTTCCTGAGTTCAACTCCCAACAACCACATGGTGGCTCACAACCATCTGTAATGGGATCCAATGCCCTCTTCTGGTGTGTCTGAAGAGAAGTGTACTCATATACATAAGATAAATAAATAATTCTTAAAAAAAAAAAATGGAGCAGAGCCTGAAGGAAAGGCCATCCAGAGACTGCTCCACCTGGGGATCCATCCCATCTGCAGACACTATTTCTGATGCCAAGAAGTGCTTGCTGACAGGAGCCTGTTATAGTCATCCTCTGAGAGAATCTGTCAGCACTTGACCAATACAGAGGCAGATGCTCACAGGCAACTATTGGACTGAGCATGGGGACACAAATGGAAGAGTTAGGAGAAGGACTGAAGGGGTTTGCAACCCCATAGGAAGAACAACAATATTAACCAACCAGATACCCCAGAGCTTCCAGGGACTAAACCACCAACCAGAGTACACATGGAGGGACCCATGGCTCCAGCTACATATATAGTAGAGGATGGCCTTATCTGACATCAATGGGAAGAGAGGCCCTTGGTCCTGTGGAGGCTCAATGACCCCAGTATAAGGGGATGCTAGAGTGGTGATATGGAAGTGGGGGAGTGGGTGGGGGCGCACCCTCATAGAATCAGGGGGAGGGGGCATGGGATGGGGGGGTTTCAGAGGGGAAACTAGGAAAGGGAAAAACATTTGAAATGTAAATAAATAAAATAACCAAAAAAATTTTACAACAACATAAAAAAAATAGAACTAGGCTTTTGTTACATTTTCCATTAAATTTATCTAAGTGTAGACAGGTGTCTTAGATTTTAAAGGGTTGACAAAAATGCCAACATTTTCCCTATAATAATTGCAGTTTCCTTAGCCTGTGCTATTTTTCTTTTTGAAAAATGTAGATAAATGAATATAGCAGAACATAATTAGGAATCATTTCATTGAATTTTTTTGAAAGGTTTCCTCCAGCAGCAGATGGGAGCAGATGCAGAGACTCACAGCCAGACATTATGTGTGATAAGAGTCTAAACTGGAGGTCTCCATTGGGTTCCTCTGCTCAGAGCCTGGTGCACCCAGTGTAAGAGGGGGAAGAAAAGTTGGGAGAGTGAGAGAGGATGGAGGGCACCAGGGGACCATGGCTCCCTCAGCTCATACGGGCTCATGGAGACTGAGAAGGCACACATGTAGCCTTCAAAGGTCTAACCAGGGGACCATGGCTCCCTCAGCTCACATGGGCTCACAGAAACTGAGAAGGCCTTCATAGGTCTACATAAGGTCCTCTGCATATGTGCTATGGCTTTGGCTTGGTGCTTTTGTGAGATTCCTAACAGTGGAGCAGGTCTATCTCTGACTCTTTTTTTTTTTATTTAATTTTAAAAATTTTTTTTATTAATTAATTAATTTATTTTTTGATACTTTATTTACATTTCCAATGTTTCCCCTTTTCTAGGTCTCCTCTTTGGAAAGCCCCTATCGCCTCCCCCTCCCCACCTCTATGAGGGAATTCCACCACCCAACCACCTGCCCACCCATTCCCTTATTCCCACCTTGACACTCCCCTTTACTGGGGCCTCTCCTCCCCCTGATGGCCAACAAGGCCATCCTCTGCCACATATGTGGTCAGAACCATGGGTCCCTTGATGTGCATTCTTTGGTTGGTTGTCCAACTCCAGGACGATGGGGGGAGGGTACGATGGGGGGAGGGTCAGGTCCATTGATGCTGTAGCTCCCTCCATGGGGTTGCAAACTCCCTCAGCTCCTTCAGTCCTTTCTCCAACTCCTCCATCTGGGACCTCACTCTCAGTACAGCAGTTACTGTAAAGTGAAACTTGGTCTTTCTGAACTTTTGGGCTAATATCCACTTATCAGTGAGTACATACCATGTTCGTTCTTTTGTGACTGAGTTACCTCGCTCAGGATGATATTTTCAAGTTCCATCCATTTGCCTGCAAACTTCATGAAGTCATTGTTTTTAATAGCTGAGTAGTACTCGATTGTGTAAATATACCACATTTTCTGTATCCATTCCTCTGATGAGGGACATCTGGGTTGTTTCCAGCTTCTGGCTATTATAAATATGGCTGCTATGAACATAGTGGAGCATGTGTCTTTATTACATGTTGGAGCATCTTCTGGATATATGTCCAGGAGA
>CM052716.1:68089844-68110054 GCA_028551405.1 Uromys caudimaculatus | reverse complement strand
ACTGTGGCCTCATAGAAGGAATTGGGTAGTGTTCCTTCTGTTTCTATTTTGTGGAATAGACTGAAGAGTTGGTTGGTATTAGGTCTTCTTTGAAGATCTGATAGAATTCTGCAATGAACTCATCTGGTCCTGGGCTTTTTTTGGTTGGGAGACTTTTAATGACTGCTTCTATTTTTTAGGCATTATGGGACTGTTTAGGTGGTTTATCTGATCCTGACTTAACTTTGGTATTTGATACCTGTCTAGAAAATTGTCCATTTCATCCAGATTTTGCAGTTTTGTTGAGTATAGGCCTTTGGAGTAGGACCTGATGATTTTTTGAATTTCCTCAGAATCTGTTGTTATGTCTCCCTTTTCATTTCTAATTTTGTTAATTTGGATCCTGTCTCTGTGCCCTCTGGTTAGTCTGGCTAAGGGTTTATCTATCTTGTTGATTTTCTCAAAGAACCAACTCCTGGTTTTGTTGATTCTTTGTATAGTTCTTTTTGTTTCTACTTGGTTGATATCAGCCTTGAGTTTGATTATTTCCTGCCTTTTAACTTCATTCTTTATTTGTTCCTTGACCAAGTTATCATTAGAGTAGAGCATTTTTAAGCCTCCATGTGCATGTGGGCTTTCTGTTGTTACTGTTGCCATTGAAGACCAGCCTTAATCCATAGTGATCTGATAGGAGGCATGGGATTATTTCAATCTTCTTGTATCTGTTGAGGTTTGTTTTGTGACCCATTATATGGTCAATTTTGGAGAATGTACCATGAGGTACTGAGAAGAAGTATATCTTTTTGATTTAGGATGAAATGTTCTATAGATATCTTTTAAATCCATTTGGTCCATAACATCTGTTAGTTGCACTGTGTATTTGTTTAGTTTGTGTTTTCAGGATCTGTCCATTGATGATAATGGTGTGTTGAATTCGTCTACTATTATTGTGTGAGATCCAATGTGTGCTTTGAGCTTTAGTAAAGTTTCTTTTATGAATGTGGGTGCTCTTGCATTTGGAGCATAGATGTTCAGAATTGAGAGTTCTTCTTGGTCGATTTTTTCTTTGATGAGTATGAAGTGTCCTTCCTTGTCTTTTTTGATGACTTTTGGGTTAAAGTCGAATATATCCAATATTAGAATGGCTACTCCAGCCTGTTTCTTGGGACCATTTGCCTGGAAACTTGTTTTCCAGCCCTTTACTCTGAGGTAGTGTTTGTCTTTATTGCAGAGGTGTGTTTCCTGAATGCAGCAAAATGCTGGGTCCTCTTTATGGATCCAGTCTGTCAGTCTATATCTTTTTATTGGGGAATTGAGTCCATTGATTTTAAGAGATATTAAGGAATAGTGGTTATTGATTCTTGTTATTTTCGATGTTATTTTTACTTTTATGTGGCTATCTTCTTTTCAGTTTGTTGAAAGATTACTTTCTTGATTTTTCTAAAGTGTAGTTTCCCTCTTTGAGTTGACGTTTACTGTCTATTATCGTTTGTAGGGCTGGGTTTGTGGAAACATATTGTGTAAATTTGGTTTTGTCATGGAATATTTTCGTTTTACCATCTATGGTAATTGAGAGTTTTGCTGGGTATAGCAATCTGTGTTGGCAGTTATGTTCTCTTAGGGTCTGTATGAGTTCTGCCCAGGATCTTCTAGCTTTCATAATCTCTGGTGAGAAGTCAGGTTTAATTCTGATAGGTCTGCCTTTATATGTTACTTGACCTTTTTCCCTTACTGCTTTTAATATCCTTTCTTTGTTTTGTGTATTTGGTGTTTTCACTATAATGTGACAGGACGAATTTCTTTTCTGGTCCAATCTGTTTGGAGTTCTGTAAACTTCTTGTATTTTTATGTTCATTTCTTTCTTTAGGTTAGGGAAGTTTTCTTCTATAATTTTGTTGAAGATATTTACTGGTCCTTTAAGTTTGGATCTTCACGCTCTTCTATACCTATTATCCTTAGGTTCTGTCTTCTCATTGTGTCCTGGATTTCATGGATGTTTTGGGTTAGAAGCTTTTTGCATTTTGCCTTTTCTTTTACTGTTGTGTCAATGTTGTCTATGGTATCTTCTGCTCCTGAGATTCTCTCTTCTATCTCTTGTATTCTGTTGGTGATGCTTACATCAATGACTCCTGCTCTCTTTTCTAGGTTTTCTAACTCCAAGGTTGTTTCCCTTTGTGATTTCTTTATTGTTTCTATTTAATTTTTAGCTCCTGGATAGTTTTGTGCATTTCCTTTGTCTGTTTTTTTTGTGTTTTCCTGTAATTCTTTAATGGATTTTTGTTTTTCCTCTTTAAAGGTTTCTAGTTGTTTATCTCTGTTCTCTTGTATTTCTTTAAGGGTGTTATTCATTTCTTTCTTCACGTCTTCTATCATCAACATGAGAAATGATTTTAAATCTGAGTCTTCCTTTTCTAGTGTGTTGGGGTATCCAGGGCTTGCTGTGGTGGGAAAGCTGGGTTCTGATGATGCCAGGTAGCCTTGGTTTCTGTTCCTTATGTTCTTACCCTTGCCTTTTGCCATCTTGTTAATTCTGATGTTAGCTGGTCTAACTCTGTCTGGCTTTAGCTTGCCCCTCCTGCAGGCCTCTGTGTCCATACTCCTTGAAGACCAGCTCTCTCTGAGCAGTGTTTGGGTTTGGAGTGCTCTGGCACAGGGTCATCTCTGGGGTGCAGACAGAAATCAGAAGGGTCTTGTCCCCAGATGTCCCTTGTTTCCTATATCCTGATGGCTCTGCAAGGGTCCCTTTTGCTCCAGTGAGTTTGAACAGAAGTGGTGGTTTTGCCTATGCTCAAAGGTGTGTCAGCACTCCTGGGATACCCGATCTTTCCTGGAGCCTTTTGGCCCAGGCTGAGGTCCCCAGGCACAGACCCCTGCTGGCCCAGGGAGAGATCTGAAACCAGAAGGTTCAGAGATTTCCTGTCCAGGAGTTCTCCTCAGGCCCTGTATCCCGCCGGTTAGGGCTGGTCTTGGTGAGCAGTGTTGCTCCCCTTAACCCCACTCACGGCTTTTCCACACTCCTGGGAGGGTAGCTTTCTCCTGGTGCTCACTGGCTATGGAATCCTGTGGCCCAGGCAGAGGTCTCCAGCCACAGATGGAAACCAGAAGGTTCAGAGTTTTCCTGTCCCTGAGTTCTCAGGCCCTGTATCCTGCCAGTTCCAGGCAGGTCTCAGTGAGCAGTGTTGCT
The DNA here is from genome assembly GCA_028551405.1 of Uromys caudimaculatus. Lineage (NCBI taxonomy): Eukaryota > Metazoa > Chordata > Mammalia > Rodentia > Muridae > Uromys > Uromys caudimaculatus. Next base: position 68,106,891 of record CM052716.1, on the reverse strand, counting down.
CTCCTTAACCCCACTCACAGTTTTTCCATGCTCCTGGGAGGGTAGCTTTCTCCTGGCACTCGTTGACTATGGACTCCTGGTGGCCCAGGCAGAGGTCTCCACCCATCCTGAATTGTCTTTTTAAATTAGCTATTATTGTTGTTGTTGCTGTGTTTCGGACCCAGTGTATATAGTGTGTGTGTGGGTTGTGTGTACTAATTAAGTGGTTTGCCAAATGAGCTATAGTTCCAATCATTGTTGGTTTTTGAGACATATTTTCTAAGACTCATATTTATAGAGACACATGGACACATCAGTATACCTGGTAGATGATTACGGTCTATTTAATTGTATTACATGATTCTGGTGCCATTTTGATTTGTGAAGGTAGCATATTGACCTGACTAACCTTGGTGATCTGGTAGAATAGAAATGGTATTATGGAACTCTGAAAGCAATATCAAGCAGTGCCTGTGATGAAGCCCAAAGCCACTAAGATCCTGTTTCTATTTCAGTTCTAAGATTGAGAAATAATTTAAAAATTGCAAAAATCTTGTATAGTTTCACTGAGGAACTAGACAAAGGCATTTTATAAACACTGTATGTACTATCAATACTGTATATATCTGTTTCTATAATCTCAGGAATCTGGAGTCTTAGGCAGGAGCCATGATGGGTTATATAGTGAGAACTAGTTTGTTTGTTTTTTTTTAAAAAAACCTTGACAGCCTCACAACATGGCTTCCTTGTAGGCATCTATCTATCTATCTATCTATCTATCTATCTATCTATCTATCTATCTATGTCTCCCTGGGTTTGATCCACAAAACCCCAAAACCCACTACTAATTCCCTCCAATTAAATTTATTAATTTTCATTTTCTATAAATAAAACACTATTGTATAATCACTGACCAATCATTTTATGTTGGACACATTTCATATACTCTTTAATTTAATTCATTTTAATGTAAAATGAAAACTTCCTATTTTGCTGGTAAAGAACTTGAGGTTGGAGCTGAAGGGATGTCTGGGATTGAAAGCTTTAACTCCTGTTGCAAAGGAACTGAGTTTGGTTTTCAGTGTCCACAGAGGGTGCTTGACAGCCACCTGAACCTTAAACTCTAGGTAATCCAATGTTCTTTCCAGTCATCCACAGACACCTGCCCTCAAGCCCATCCTCCCTCATATACACTTAATTAAAAATTAACCTTAGAAAAAGAATCTGAGGCTTAGACATTAATCTGCCCAAGTTGAAGACATAGCAATATGAATATTGAATAAAAAATGGATCAATATGGAGCCTGTTTCTGATGTCAAGTTCTTTTTTTTTAAATTTATTTTTTGATACTTTATTTACATTTCAAATGTCTCCCCCTTTCCAGGTCTCCCCTTTGGAAACCCCCTATCCCCCCCTTTCCTCTATGAGGATATTCCCCCTCACACTCATCCACCCACTCCCATCTTCCCTCCTTGGCATTCCCCTATACTGGAGCTATAGGAAAATATAAATTGTTTTATATACATTCAGGCAGAAAAACATAGAGCATGATGAATTTTAGAGTATTGTTCTTTATTAAATAGTAGACACTGGTAATGTCAAGTTCTTTATTATGTTACCTTTTAATAATGCACAAACTCACACTCTCACAGAAGCTCAAACCTACATAAACTACTTGTATAAAGAAAAGGAGAGTTTATATAACTTAACATTCCTCTTCTATTGAGATAGAATTGGTCTACAGTGTAATATTATTCTCTAACATTTGATTAAGTGTCATTATCTGTATAAGTGGTACTATATAGCATAGAAATATAATTATGTAAAGATATAGAGCATTTTTGCCAGCAGGCTGGCTTAGATATTAAACAGTGTTTATTGTTAGACTGAATGGAAAAAACAAGTTTTTTATTTTAAAAACAATACATATTATTTTTATATTTTATTTACCTTCCTTTCCCTCCAACACAATATTTTAATTAATTACTTGGGGATTTCAAACAATGTACTCTAATTAAACTTTCTTCCTATTCTTCCCAGGTCGTCCCTCCCACCCATGTGCCCCATCCTCACAAAAAGAAAAGAAAATAAAGAATGAAAAACAAAAAAGAAAAAACCCCATCAAATCCAATTTGTGTTGCCAATATATATTGGAGCATGGTCAAACTCCCAGTGGCCAGCCCCTTAAAGAAAACTGAGTCCTCTCCCACCCCTGCAACAGAAGCCAACAACTGTGAAGAGCTACACTTCAGCATCTTCATCACAACTTTTAAGGACTCTGTTTAGTAGCTTCATGGCTTTTGGTTTGTTTCTGTTTTTAAAATTAATCATTTTATTTCAAATGATATTCCCCTTCCTGGTTTCCCTGCCACAACCCCCTCATCCCATGCCCCCTCCCCTTTGCCTCTATGAGGGTGCCCTTCCACCCATTTACCCACTCATGCCTAACCACTCTAGCGTCATCGAGCCTCCACAGGACCAAGGGCCTCCCCTCCCATTGATGCCAGGGAAGGCCATTCTCTGTTACATATGTATCTGGAGCCATGGATCGCTCCATGTGCACTTTTTGGTTGGTGGTTTAGTCCCTGGGAGCTCTGGGTGGTCCAGTTAGTTGATATTATTCTTCCTATTGGGTTGCAATCCCCTTCAGTTCCTTCAGTCCTTCCCTTAGCAATTCCAATGGGGTCCCTGGCCTCAGTCAGGTGGTTGGCTGTGGAGTATTGGTCAGGTGCTGGCATAGCCTCTCAGGGGACAGCCATACCAGGTTCTTGTCAGCCTAGCTTCAGGTCTTAACTTTCTTTTGCGGGGTGGGGGAGGGTGGCTGGGGGGAGAGGTTGGCATAGAAACCTTCAGTGTCTCTCATTCTTCGTTATGAGTCTGCATACCTTGATAATCACTGCAAAATTCTTCCCCGCCCATAGCAGCTGATGGTAGTCCAGGTAATGGACATCAACGTGGTTTCCTTTCGGCAGCAGCACAGATCGTGGAAGTCTTTTCAGGAGACTTAATCCAGAAAAATGAATCGTTCTTTATTTAGGATATCTGTTGGCGTTCAGAGTCAGTGGCTGTATGGTTAAGCCGTGTTTCCAGGGGCAGGACCTGCACAAGCTCCAGGCTGCTACATAGTACCTTGCATAGTACCTTGCCCTTGGTGCTGGTTGCCCTGCCGATGGGTATCCTGGGCACGAGACCATCTCCTGTTTGTAGCCCACTGGCAGGCCTGCAGCAATGCTGCTCCCCCCCCCCCCCCGTGAGTGATGCAAACAGCAGCAGCTGGGCCTGCACCTGCGGGAACATGGGGCAAGGTGGTCCTGGTGGTGGCCCAAACCTCACAGCAGCCAAAGGAAAGGCTCTATTCAGAAGCTCCTTTGTCAGCTGACTGTGCACCTGTATCTGTTGCATCCACTGGGCCTTTAGTTCTGCTTCTCTCTATCACAGGCCCCACTCCATCCCACTACTTTTTTTTTTTTTTTTAAATCCTAAGCTTTTCATTTTTGTTTCTGTATCTTGACCTTCAGGGAGTAAAAGAATAGTTTGTCTAAAACATATGTTATCTTTCTTATGCTTCTAATGTCATACATACCTGATGACCTAAACATCAGAGATTATTTTTGTTCTCAGTTCTGAAGGCCAGCAGCACAGTCAGGGTGTCAGCAGGTCGGGACATTCTCAGGCTGTGAGGGAGAATCTGTTTGTGGCTGTGTTCCTTCCTGGAGTTTGTTTGGCAATCTTTGGTCTCTGCCTTCATCTTCATGTGCTTTCTTTTCATACACACGTTTGTTTCTGTGTCTATGTTTCTTTATTTACAAGCATGTAAGTGATGTTGGACAAGAATTCACTCTAATGACTTCATTTGATTTTATTTGTAAAAACTCTATTTTCAGATAAGGCCACATTCACAGTAACTAGTGGTTAGGACATCATCTGAGAGGATAAAATGTAACACACTAACAATAGGTAATGTTTCTGAGGTAGTATATTAGAAAGTTCTTTAGTAGTGGATATATATATATATATATATATATATATATATATATATATATATTTGAAGTGTATCAAAATATTGGGACAGTTATGAGTATATGCCAATAGAGGAGTCATATATAAATATGTGTTTTGAAGATAGGACTTGTTTGTTCTTACAAAAATATGCACGCATAGTTTAAAGGAAAAATTTCCATCTGGACTGACAGTTCTCCCAAGAGCCATAGACTAACCAAAGCCCTAGCATCAGGTATGAGAATCCATTTTTGAATTCTTCGCTGCTGTTGTCCAAGAGACTTCCAAAACATTTTGGGTTATTTCTGTAACCCTTCGTTACTCCCAAAGCCAGAAAGTACGTCCCCATTGTTGAAGACATCAAGCATTTCAAACACAGGACCAGAGGATTCAGGCTGTATGCAACCTGAAATCTCTTTCCTGAGGACTAGCTTGCGTAGTAAGTGCCACATATGCTTCCAAAGGAGGAAAGAACCAACAGTGCTGCCCAGACCCAGCTGTGCATCTTGTGCACTATAACAATGACCAGAATGGCATGCGTACCCTAAGGGCACAGTAGCGATACACATACCTTGTTGGTAAGCAACAGCTCTCTAGTTGAACTTAAGAGCAACTTCAATAAGTGGGAAACATAAACAGTTAGCTACGCAGGGCTAGTGAAATCATGGGTCTTGGAGGAGAATCTACAACTGCCACTTTACTAAACCAGCACAATCTCTAACGGCGTTATAAATATTTGTCCGTATGCCCACAGATAAGTGTAGGTCTCACCTCTCATCAAGGAAACTTCTCTTTGTGACAGATGTAGATGATTTCAGAAAACCACAAGTAATCAAAATACAGAGCTGTGGCTCTTAGCTGCAACTGACACATCTACAATACAACTCCTTCATTTAGTATTTGTACTATATCTCTAACCAGAAAAGCATGACACATAGCTCAAGTACTCAGACATAGACATTATAAGTATTTCTGAATCATCATATAATACTTGCTAAGTTCTTGACATATTTTTCTTTGAAGATTATGTCACACACAGTTTTTAAAAAATAAATTAGATTCCATATTCTAAGTATGTATGTGAATATGAGATCCATTGGGTAACTTGCTTGATGGCTGTTGTTGGTGAGCTGTGTCACTGTATTTCCAAGCATCAGTAGATTGAATCAGCCTTGTCTTGGGCAATTGAGCTCTTTGTCAACAGTCTTGTCCCTCCTACTGTCAGGCTCTTGCCAAGACATTTTTAATGCTCACATTGCTCTCCTAGCTTAACTTCTTGATGAGGAAAGCATTCTAGCTTTTGGTGTGTTGGGCATTTCCACAATCCTTCTCATGTCTTTCTCATCCCATCTTCTACTTTCCCCAAAGCTACCTGATGCTTTCAGTACACTGTGTAGTCTTTTTCACTGCCACACCTTCACCCCTTCCTCCACTAAGAAGGACTTTTGTCTTACTTATTCCTCTTTCCAGCAAGTTTGTCCTTCCTTCCTTCCTTCTTACTTTTCTTTCAACTTTTTTATTCCCACTCATCTCTCCCTCCCTGTACCTGCCCTCTATCCTTGCAACCTCCTTACCAACAGAGAAAAAAAGTTTGTTGTGGAATCTGTAGTGTGTCACAGTGTGTCCCAAAGTATACTCTTTTGCCTAGACTTCCTTGCTTGCAAGTGTTCATTGCAATGACTCTTTGGTCTTGTACGAGGCCTCTGGCTTCTGCCATCAACACTGGAATCTCACTGGGACTCCTCTTGTATACCCTGTTGTTGCCCCGTGTCATGGAGATTCTGTAGTTTAGGACCTGTAGAACCACCCTGTTCACAACTCCAGCAGTTTGTTGATGTGGCAGATGTTGGGATGGACCAATTCAAAGCCCTGGATCTGTCATGAACCCACCCCACCGAGGTGAACTCTCCTGCCCTATCCTGGCTGGCCCATCCAATGTTGCAGTCTGCAAGGGGTCATGCCAGCTCTCCAGTTCTCATGCCCTCAGGGCTGGCTCATCTATGCTCATGCTGGCAGGGCCAACTGTATTGTGCTGCTAAGGTGAGGTGCTGGGCCTGCTCTCCCAAGTGCTGAAGCAGGCTCAGCTCATCTTCAATTCTGGCAACAAGGATCAACTCTGTCCTGTTGCCCAGGTGAGATGCAGGGCCTGTTCTCCTGCTCTCATGACCCCAGGGCCAGCTCCCTGGCTTGCTGTAGGTGGCAATGGTGAGGGTTGTGGAGGGCATCTCTCCCTCACCCATGTCACTACATGACAGACAAGTTGTGGGGCCTGTTCTCCAGAGTGCTGCAGTAAGTGAGGGGCAGGGCCATCTCTCCTGCCTGCTGTAGGTAGCAAGGGGCATGAGGGGAGGGTATCTCCCTTGCCCATGACATTGTATAGCAGATAACTGGTAGAGCCAGCTGTTTTGCTCTCCTCACACCAGGGTCAGCTCTATTGTGCTACCCAGGCAAGGTGCAGGGCCTACTCTCCTGAGTGTCAGCAAGTACTTTCTTAATATTTATCTCAAATAATATTGTTCCCCTGAAGCATTTATTAGAAACCAGACTTCTTTTTAGTGTCTGTAGAATTATATATAAAATGCATTTTAGAACCCATTATAGGATAATATAGAGGCCAGTTTTTACATTTTTCATTTCTACTAGACTTTCATTTTACCACACTAAAAGAACATGTTTAATTTATTATTCAAGAATTTCACACATACATGTATATATTTTGATAATATACACTTTTGTTTAGTGCTTGGTCAGATATTGTAGAAATTAGAAATCAAAATGAAAAACTATCTTCAGAGTTTGTAGCATTATAGAGAACTCCCAATTTCAGTGATTTGAAGAATGATAGAGGGACATTATGAAGACTTTGTTGATAAAGAAAATATTCCCCAAATGCTTTTAAATATGAAATTTTGACTAACCATGTTTTTTACAGTGTTTTAAAGCTAACAGAGCTTATTTGTTTGCAGGTGTCCATGGGATGTCGTCACAGGTTGCTGCAGTTGGTTTCAATAGTTCTGCTGGGTGCTCTTCATCTGTGCCTGCAAAAGGAACCCAAGGCTTTATGTATGGTCATTGCTATGATATAGTGCGATGCTCTACTTTTCCACTGAACTCTGCTTGTTCTAGCTGAGGAGCTTGGCTATAATTTAGCCTTTTCTTTCTGTAAGTAGCTACACATAGCAGACACAAAATTATTTTGATGTTTAAAAATCAATTTCATTGATTTTTAGCCATTTTCAAAAAGTTATGGGTTCTCCTAAGAGTCACAGGCTTTTGATCAAAGGTTTGTCTTTCTAATGTTCTCCTATGTGATTACATTATAAAGTAAATAGAATCATACTGGCTTACTACAAATGCCAACTATTTCAAACGTTTCAGAACATATAAATTCAGTCCCCATGACAGGATATTCTGCTTCATTAGTTACTAATGGTAGAAACTTGGGATTTGTTCATCTTAGTTTTCAATTTTTTTCTGAAACAATTGTTTCAATAATATTGATGCTGCTATTGTCCTGAAACTGTGTAGCTCAGGCAGCACTGTGCTCCTAGGACTGTGATTTTGAGTTGTATTTGTTAGCTACTTCTGAAGGATTTCTAATAGTTTCACTTGAATATATTATTTTATATAATACAGAGGCATAACATTAATTCTACTCATAATGTTTTTTTAGTAATGTCTACTCCTCTCCCCAACCCTCATGAACTAGAAACCAGAAAAATTCTATTTCAAGAATTGGTAGAAGCACTTTATTACACAACTTCTCTACTAAGGAGAGTGGATACAGTAGCTAAAAATTAAAGTTTTTTTTCTGCATGAAAAGTGGGAATATTTTTCAGAATTCTGGGAAATGTCAAAGTAATTTTGGCTGTAGTCATATTGCATTCAATGCTATTGAGAATATTGCTAACATTAACAAAAATATTCTGTAATTTCCCCAGTTATTGCTATTGGTGATGAGGGATGTGAAGCTGGCATGCGTCCATGCTTTCAGCATCACCATTAGACACATCTGAGTCTACATGTCAGAAACAGTCTTTGCTTTTGAGACAGCTGAGAAAATTTTCACTTGGGGGTAGAGGTTAGGGTTGAGTATTCTAAATTTGCATCAGTGATATCTTAGAGTATAACAAATGTACCAGAGTAAACACAAGTGTAAAATTTCATGTATAAGGCACTTTTTAAACATTTCTGTGATTTTTTAAAAGTTATCAGAATATAGTAGTTTGGAATCAAAGGCAAGTTTTATTCTATATTAATAATTTTATCTTTTTTTTCCTTTGACATTGGCAACATTCACTTTGCAGATATTAAGCTGTTGTTGAGGAAGGAGCTTTGGCAATAGAAGTAACCAAGCAGCAGGTCCATTTCTACTGTCGAAGGCAGCTGGAAACTCATCCTCATGAATGGGAGATGCTATGAAGACTACTCTGTACAATGGGACCCTATTAGGATGTTGAAGTATGATGCTTTATTGGTTGAGTGTAAGCAATCAAAATAAGAGTGAAAAAGGAAGACCTGGGGGGTGAGGTGGGCAGATGCTCACTGGGTAAACTATTTGTGGCAGAAACTTGAAGACCCCACAGGAAAGCCAGATGTGGTCATGTGCTTCTAACCACAATTCTGATGTTGAATGGGGCTTACTGGTCAGTGAGTTGTCAAAATGGTGAGCTTCATGTGCTGAGAGAATCACCTATCTCAAAAAATAAGGGGAAACAGCTGAAGGGGTGGCAAAGTAGTTAAGAGCACTGACTAATCTCTCAGAGGAGAACATGGGTTCAACTCCCAGCACCCACATAGCAGCCAACAACGGTCTGTAACTCCAGTCTCAGGGGATCTAATGCCTTCTTACGTGTTCAGTGAACACCGCACATATATTGTTCACAGACGTATATTCAGGCAAGAAAACACTCAGATATATAAAAATAAGAAGTCTCAAAATATTTAAAAAAGATAATGTGGAGGGTGATTGAGGCCTCATATTAATCTTTAGACTTTGCAAAATGAGCTACACATACACACATACTATACATACACAAACACACACATTTGAAAAAATGGTATTGCTTACATTTTTTTAGATAACTTGTCTCAGTATTTTTATTATTGATTTCATTTTAATATTTATGTTGTGTCTACAGTAAATCTTTATGCTGGAACTAGACTTCAGGATTATTATAAGATAAATTTAATGTATAAATTTGAGTTCATAATGTCTGGAATAATTCTTTTATGGCTATGGTAATGATGTATCATTATCTTCTTAGATCTAATGTAAGATTCAAACTCTGACCCACTAACCTCCAAGTCCCTTCTTAAAAGTGCTGTATTAAACTGCAGGAAGCTTTTTTTTTTTTTCTTTTTTTTAAGTCAAGGTTTCTTTGTGTAGCCATGTTTGTCCTGGAACTTGCTCTGTAGACCAGGCTGGCCTTGAACACAAAGTTCCACCTACGTCTTCTGGGATTAAAGGTGTGTGCCACCAATGACCAGCTTACCTTTTATGTAAACAAAGTGGGACAGTTTCTGTCCTGAAGCTCAGTCTAGATAGTCAAAATGATTGACTTTAGCATCAAAAGCTGTCTAGCCGAAACTTATGCTTTTGTGACTTTATATGGACACAACTTTTGATGTTCTTTTAGCACATTAGGTTCTGTATTTAGAGTTTTTATATAGTCATGTGTATAAGTCTCATGAATATATATACATATTTCCTACCTAAATCTATCTATCTATCTATCTATCTATCTATCTATCTATCTATCTATCTATCTACCTACCTACCTATCTACTTTATTATATATTTTATATATAAATAAATAAGTTTGTGCTAGCTCAGGCTGCTCTGAAATTCAGGATCCTCTGCCTCAACCTGTATACCATAGACATTAAGGGCATATACCACTACACCCTCCTTAAATCCTTTTTTAAAAAAAATTCTTTTGTTTTTCTGAGATTATAATATAATTTCATAATTTCTCCCTTTCCAACACTCCCATATAACCATCCTTATTTTTCAAATTCATGGTCTCTTTTTTTATTAATTGTTGTTTTACACAGACACAGGCACAAACACAAATAGACACGCACACACATATGGGTGAATGTATATATATATATAATTTTTTTTGAGACAGGGCTTCTTTATGTAGCCATGACTATCCTGGATTCACTCTGTGGTCTAGGCTAACTTTAAACTCACAGATACGCCTGCCTCTTCCTCCCAAGTCCTGGGATTAAAGGTGTGTGCCATCACTGCCTGGCTATCCATATTCTTCAATACATAAATACAACCGGCTCAGTCCGTATAATGTTATTTGTGTGTATATTTTCATTACTGACCATGAAATGACCATGATAAAGAATAACCAATTGGTGTGCTTTCCATGGGGAAGACTATTTCTCTGGTTTTCAGTATTCCTTAGTTGCCTATAGTTCTGGCCTAGGCTTCAGGTCCTGTGGTTTCTCTCCCATCTATTTCAGCATATCTACTGTTTTTTTCAGCTCATATTTAGGTAGTCATGTTGGTGAGTTTTCTGACATCACTAGGAGGCACAAACACACAGCTAACTTCCTGATCTTCTGACACTTACAACCTTTAGGCTCTTTCTTTCACAATGATCCTTGAACCTTAGGTGGGAAGCTGTTCTGTACATGTATTCACTGAGACTGAATTTTACAGCTCTGCATTTGATTAGTTGTGGTTTTCTGTAGTGATCTCCATCTGTGGAAAAGAGAAGCTTTCTTGATCAGGGGTGAGGACTACACTTAATCTGTGGGTATAAGAAGAAATATTTAAGTGCAGTTAGAGATTATGCTGGTATAGTAAAGTGACAATTGTAGTTTCTCCTTCAAAGCCCATAACTTCCCTTGCTGTGGGTAGTTGGCTAGGTTTCAAGTACCAGGCGTGGTTTCCCTCGTACGGAGTGGGTTTTAAGTCCAGTTAGAAAGCTGTGGGTTACCAACAATGTATGCACGGCATTACTGCATCTATAGGGTTATTGTTCCATGTTGACTATTTTTGTGGTTCATAGGCACCAAAGCTGGGTATGGGGAAGACTGTTGTTTTCTACCTGGAATTCTTGAAGTAGAGTCTGTATGGTACCTCCTTGGAATATATAGGAATAGAACTGGTAATTCTCAAATTTTCTACAGGCTGACACTAGGATTCTGTAAAACGCAGTAAGTATTAGGTCATCTAAACTAGTAGTTAAATATTGTCTCACAGATACATCATGAAATATAAAATGTTTGACTATTGTCTTAGTTAAGGTTATTATTTCCCTGATGAAACATTATGACCAAAAGCAAGTTGGGGAGGGAAAGTTTTACTTGGCTTACAATTCCACACCCATAAATGAAGAAAGTGGATACAGGAACTCAAACTGGGTAGGAATCTGGAGGCAGGAGCTGATGCAGAAGATATGGTGCTTATTGGCTTGCTCCCCCTGGCTTTCTCAGTCTACTTTCTTATAGATCCTCTACTCACCACCAGTCCAGGGGTGGTCTCACCCACAGTGAACTGAACTTTTCCACATCAATCACTAATTAAGAAAATGCTCTACAGGCTTGCATATAGCCCAGTCTTATGGAGGCACTTCTCAATTGGAATTCCTTCCTCTCAGAAAACTCTAGCCTGTGTCAAGTGACATAAAATTAACCAGCATAACCATTGTCAATGAAAAAGTGGAAACCCATATTTCTTTAAGAGTTATTTTATTTTATTTGTGGCGGTAAAGATAGACTCTTGGGCCTTGCACATGATAGGCTAATGTTCTACCTGAGATATGGCCTCAAATGTCTGTGATTTGATGACATCGGGGAAATAGAACCTGAAGAGACCACCTCCAGTAGATAAACAGGGTTCCCAATCTCAAAATTTTTAAGCCAGAATTGTTCCTGTCTAAAGGAAATACAGGAGCAAAAAAAAAAAAAAAAAAAAAAAATGGAGCAAAGACTGAATGAAAGGCCGTCCAGGGACTTTCCTACCTTGGGATCCATCTCACCTGCAGACACCAAACTCCGACACTATTGCTGATGCCAAGAAGAGTTTGCAGATAGGAGCCTGGTATGGCTGTCCTTGAGAGGACAATATCAACTAACCAGACCCTTTAGAACTCTCAGGGCCTAAATCACCAACCAAAGAGTATACATTGGTAGGTCTATAGTCCCCTGTTACATATATAGCAGAGGACTGCCTTATCTGGCATCAGTGGGCAGGGAAGCACTTGGTCCTATGGAGACTTGTTGCCCCAGAGAAGGGAGATACTGGAGGAGTAAGCGGTGAGTAGGTGGGTGGGGGACCAACCTCTTAGAGGCAAAGGGGAGGGGGAATGGGGTGAGAGTTTGTAGAGGGGAGACGAGGAAGGGGCACAACATTTGAAATGTAAATAAATAAAACAATTTAAAAAAATCATTCAATGACCTTTATTGTTTATAAAACATAGAGATTCATTCCTTTTAGTCTTTAGTGGTCTTTTGCTATCAGGCCACTGCAGATTGCTCCAGCCTCACTCATGATGGCCTTTTCTTTTCTCATCCAACAGCATGGGTAGTCCTTGCATTCTTGGCTAACTCTTGGTCATGCGGCAATGACAATCTGTTTTGCACTCTTGTCTTCAGTCATAGTTTTGTTTTGACCATGTAGTCGTTTTACTTGGCCCATCTTGTAAGTAGCAGCTTTCCATGTGAGATCCAGTTTTCTTGGTGAATAGCTTCTATCATTGAGTTTTTCCACTTCAGAGCTATGTTGTTGAAATTGTAGTTTATTGTTCTTAGTAGTATGCCTCTTTGTTGCTATACTAGACTTTTTTAAGAGTAAGTACAGAAGTTACCTGTTTGGGAGGAGGGATTTTGCATTTCCATTTTTGGCATGGTCCATGATACAAGCTGTGTAAGGAACAGTTGTTGAATGGTTATTCTTTCTAAGAAAGAGAAGGAAGCTTATCAATTGCTGTGATAAAGGCTGTAACATGGCTTTTAATGTGAAATGGGAGTGTGCTTTTCACTGAGTACTCAGTTATTGTGCCAGGAGGTGTTCGTGAACCTCAAAAGGCCACCAAGAAGCCAACTCCAATGTCATTGCATTAAGATCTCCTCATTCCAAGCTCTAGCGTGGGCTCCCCACCAACCCTGACACAGCAGGACAGGAGGGTGGAGCAGTTCCTGAGCCCTCATCATGATAAGGTTTTATAGAGAATGGCAGGCAAGCAAGGGGGTTTTAAACCAACAGGTGGGTGCTTTGAAGCAAAACTATGGGTCTGAAAGTCCATCTGAAACAATCAGACTAGTCTTTGACTGTTGCTAGGAAGTAGCTAGGGAGTAACTCTGGGGTATGGGCCAAGGACAAGCTGTGGGGTCTTCCTTGGCAGTACTTGGGTACAGCCTGGGTTCAGCTATAGGTCAAATTTTTCTTAAGATGGAGGCTGGTCCCAAGATGGAATAGGTTTGGCCTCTCATTCTCTCCTTTCTCTGATATCTAGAAGGCCCAGTCATGGAACTTCCTGACGCTCATAGGCTTTGTTATAGAGGGACTGGTAGTGACTTTTTATTATCATAAACTGAATAGTTTCAAGTCTGTCTATATCAGCATCTATTGTTTGTCTCAGTGTATCATAACATTTGTTTTGTGACATCAGGGAGGTTATGTCAGTATCACTGACAGCTATATCTAATCTCATGAAAACAGTAACAGGGTTATGTCTTCATGACTCAGTTAACTTAGGCCTGGATGTATTGGTGACCTGGAAGGACTGTACCATCATATTTTAGAGGGGGTCAGGGTTGTCATCACTAAGTCCTCATGACAGCTCTGGGGCTTGGGTAGGGGCCTTATCAATGGGGGACAGGAGGGAGCCATGAAACTGAGTTTCTCCCCGCTGGTCTGGGTTGTCTTCAACTGCAAATGAGTCTGTGATTCGAGTGTCTGTGTGCTGGATCCACACTGTAATCTCGTTGACCTTTAGGGAGGTAGGCATGGTCAGGATGATGACATAGGAACCCTTGTAACAAGGCTCTAATGACCTCTGGTGGTGTCTGTTTATTAGAACCCAGCCTCTGGGCCGCCAGTCCTGGAGGATGGCCTGTTTGATAGAGTATGAAGTTTTGCCTAAACATGTTTCTGAGCCCATTGGACACCTTTGAGATCGTCCAGCAATTGACAGCCCTTGAACTCAGTGATGACCTCTGCCTGTATGTTAAGAACAATGGGGGTGGGGTAGGGTAGTGTCCCGAACATGATTTTAAAAGGGGCGAGTCCCATATGGTAAGGGGAGCTTCATACTCGGTAGAGAGCAAAGGGAAGGAGAGTTACTCAGTCTCACCAGTCTCTTAAATCAATTTAGTTAAAGTCTCTTTTAGGGTTTTATTTATCTATTTTACCTGTCTTGAACTCTGGAGTCTACATGTACAATAAAGTTTTAATTATTCTCTAGAATATTGGCTAGTTTCTGACTTACCTGGGATACAAAAGCTGGTCCATTGTCTGACACTACCATCTGGGAAAGCCCACACCTTGACAGTATGTCCTCTAAGAGCTTCTTTGTCACTGTGGATGTAGTTTCATGCTTGGTGGGGAATGTCTCAGTCCAACCTGAAAAGGTCTCTATAAACACCATGTTTCCCAAGGTCTCACTACAGTCATACTAGCACTTTGGAGTCAATCCATAGAACTTGTAATTTTGAACAACTATTTGTGATAGGAAAATGACTTACAAAATTAAGGAGCTAATTTTAAAATAGATATTAGATTTTAAGGTTCATAGACCTTAATGCTATCATTTCCCTGAAGGTCTCCACATGCTTGGGTAGTAGCAGTTCACGTTGGAAAAGGACATTTCTGCTTGGAAACTGTGAAAGGGAATTTACAGGATGCCCCATTTGTTGTCACATGAAAAGTTTCACTTGCTTTAAAGCTATCATCCTGTTGTCATGCAGTCTTGATTAAAATGATTATTATGTCTATAACTACTAAACTGATACATTTTACATGATTCAATAATTTTAAATTAAAAAATACACATTTATCATATTACTCTGTTAGTAATATATAAAGATTTCCATTGACTTTGTACTTTGTTTTATAATTGCACAAGTGTATATCAAAAAAATGGTTAAATATTCTTTTTAGCATCTGGTTATGTCATAGTTTTGACTGAAAAAAGAATGTACAGTAAATATATTAACTTGATGCAACAGGAAGCTTATGGTCTCTGATAATAGTGAAACTATATTTCACTGACTTATTTATTTTAGAATATATGAAATAACTTAATCAGATATACAGAACTGAAATGAACTTTACTGAATTGCCCATCCACTAAATAATTTAAAAATAAATGAGGAAATGTTTTGGAAATACAAGTTTCCTTGTTTGAGCAATAATCACTATGACTTAATTTTATAGGAAAATATTATGCACTTTGGCCATTCAAATTGTATATCCTTTTTAGCCTAATAAATAATGAAAAACTTCTAAGTAAATATGTGTGATATAATTTGTGTTGCTAAGAAACAGTGATCAAAAATGGCAATAAAAGGCATAATGAAATACAATACTAAAAGGAAACTTCTGAGGTGCTTGCTTGGCTCATTATTCATTCAATTTCTGGCAACCTTTATGATTGCAAATCACTTGATTGACTAACTAGACATTCTCAGCATGAATTATGAATCAGATTAATTTTTCCTGGTTGTTGACACATGCTGTAACTCTTCTACTTTGTGATATATCAAATTTTCTAACACAATAAGTTGTACCATCAACTCATTATTTAAGAAAAAATAAATTGACTTCAAAAAATGAAGCTCAGTTTTGAACAATTCTAATACCAGTATAATTTCTGCCTTTGTATTGCCAAGTGGATTCATGGTGATGAATTTTATTTTTCAAATATGAAAAATCATTAATGTGCTTGCAAGTTCTATAAATTGATATCAATTTTATATGCATTTGGCCATTTGCCTGTATCCAGGCTGTAAACATAAGTTGCATAGAAAATGCATAGAGAGGAACTGGGCATTAAAGGAAGACTTTTGCTAAGGAAAATATAGTTTCCCTAAATATATTTGCATAATTTGCAAAGAGGCCATGAATTTTAAGGAGAGGTAATATTTTGGTGGTGGTTGATAGGGAGGTTCTCTTTCTGAGTAGGACAAAGATCCCCAGGGATCTGAATCTTGAGTTTTTCCATTTGTAAAACTGATTAGAGTTAAATCCACTTTCAAATATATCTGTATTCATTTGACTTTTAACAGTTCTTTATGCTTAAGTATACTGTCAGATGAGTGGCAGAAAAGTTCTTTACAGCTATCACATCATGATTAATTCCATCCACCCAAACAGTCGAAGAGAGAGTTCATGAGCTCTTTCTAGTTGAACAAAAGTGTATTTAGTGATGGGGATAAGATTCAGTTGTAGGGCACTTCCCGGACCTGAGTGAAGCCATGGATTCGTTCTTTAGCAATGAAAAAAAAATGAACATGATTTTGGTGTTACACATAGCCATAGAGACAGATAAATCATCCATTTTATGTTATGTTCTGTATAAAGTGTTAGCCAGAGAATGGGTGTCATCTTCTTACATGTGGATCCAACTTTCCTTTTTATCCATTTGAAGGCTATCTTTTCCACAGTGAAATTCTCAGCATGTTTGCTGACTATAAATGTAGCAATTTATTCCTGTGCTTTCAAGTCTGCTTTAATGATTTATATAATTCTTCCTGCCAATATTACATATGTTAATAGCTAAAGTTTATAATAGGGTCATTTAAAATTTTTTTAGTTAGGGTCACATTGTGTAGCACTGTTGTTGTTGCTGCTGCTGCTGTTGTTGTTGTTGTTGTTGTTGTTGTTGTTGTTCTTCTTCTTCTTCTTCTTCTTCTTCTTCTTCTTCTTCTTCTTCTTCTTCTTCTTCTTCTTCTTCTTCTTCTTCTTCCTCTTCCTCCTCCTCCTCTCCTTCCCCTTCCCCTTTCCCTTCCCCTTCCCCTTCCCCTTCCCCTTCCCCTTCCCCTTCCCCTTCCCCTTCCCCTTCCCCTTCCCCTTCCTTTCCCCTTCCTCTTCCCCTTCCCTGTC
>CM052716.1:68041695-68084043 GCA_028551405.1 Uromys caudimaculatus | reverse complement strand
CCTTCTTCCTTCTTTTTTCTTTTTTTCTTTCTTTCTTCCTCTCTTCCTTCCTTTCTTTTTTGAAATGGAACATTTTAATCTACCAGTGGTACTTAACATGGCACAGGGAGTCACATCTCTCAGAGGTTTGTTCCAGGTAAAAGAAAGCAAATACTAGATAGAGTGTCTGGTCTCTTGCCTGTGAGAACATGAATAAGTAGAGAGGAAATAAGGTGTCCTCCTATCACTCAGGTTAGCTCTCGTCATCCACCAGCTCCTTGGGCTGAAACCACAAGCTGATCTCCTTCTCTGTACTCTCCACAGAATCGCTGCTGTGAATGATATTCCTGTCAACTTGAATGTAAAAGTCTCCTTGGATGGTCCCAGGCTTAGAGTCTGTGGAGTTGGTCTCTTCAAGCATCACCCAGCCTTTCTTCACAACATTCAGCCCCTCCCAGACCATAGAAGCCACTGGTCCTGAATACATGTATTTCACCAGAACAGTAAAGAAGGGATGATCCTTCATATCAATGTAGTGCTCAAGAAGTTCCTCTGAAGCCTGCATGAATTTCAAACTAGCAAGGAGGAGATCCTTTTGTTGAAAATGCTGGATGATTTCTCTCATGAGTGATCTATTGGACCCTGTCAGACTTGATAGCAATGAAGGTTTGCTCACTGTTACTCATGGTTCACTTCAGAAGCCAGGTCTTTAGCTAGAACGCCTTTCAGTTAGCTTCCAGTATATCTAGGAGACTATTGGATCCTCTTGCTCTTACTATTTCCCTTCTTCATCTCCTACGATGTTAATGTGCCTTGAGCCTTAAGTACAAGAGTATTTGGCAGATATGTCCATTGGAACTAGGCTCCACAACTCTAAAGTTTGGTTGGCTGTGTCTTTCTGAATGGTCTCTGTCTGCTGCAAAGAGAAGTTTCCTTGATGGGGTGAGAACTAAAATGATCTGTGGGTGTAAGGACAAACGTTAAGATTGATTTTAGGTGGAGTCTCAGGGGATACACAAACCTCACTCAAGGGCAGGCCTCATGCCCAACATTAGAGCCCAACATAAAACAAACTCAATGGTATTTTTTGGACACATACACACACACACACACACACACATCCATATATATAGTCCAAATGTATTTGTATATGTATATGCTTATGTGACATATATATCTATATATCTATATCTATATCTATCTCTATATCCATCCATCTATCTATCTATCTATCTATCTATCTATCTATCTATCTATCTATCTATCTATCTATCTATCAATCAAAATGGTATGCTTGGTCATGTTTTTATGATTTTTTTGGCTTGTTTATCTGCTAGTTTGTTTTGTCCTATTTAGGCATCTTTCATTTTATTTTATCTTATTTTATTATTATTGTTTTTCACTTATCTTTTTTAGATAGCTATTTTTTAAAATAAGAGATACCAAGAAAAGAAGTGGATTTAGGTGGGTGCAGAGTTGGGAGGATCTGAAAAGAGGGCGGGGAGCCATAATCAAAATCTATTGTTTGAACAAATCTATTTTTTAAATTGAAAATAGATTCTTCTCTCATACAATCCGTTCTGAGCACAGTTTCCCACATGGACTCATCCTAGATCCCTTTCCACCTCCACCCCATCTCTGTCTCCTTTTAGAAAAGAGCAGAACTCCAAGAGATATCAACTAAACATGACAAAACACAATACAATAAGACAAGGCAAAAGCCCTTATATTAAAGCTGGACAAGACAACCTGACAGGAGGAAAAGAATCCCAAGAACAAGTAAAAGAGTAAAGAACACACCTACTCCTGCAGTTATGAGTTTGACAAAACCACCATGCTAACAGCCATAACACATACACAGAAGACCTAGTACAGGACCACGCAGGCCACATGCTTGCCTGCAAGCCTGTATGATTCCTCATTAGTTGATTCAGTGGCCCATATTCCTCTGGTGTCCTCCATCTCCTCTGACTCTCACAATCTTTCCTTCCCCTCTTTGATGTGATTCAACAAGCTCTGAAAGTGAAGACCTGATGGAGACCTCCAATTTAGACTTTCTGTCTGCGGGTCTCTGTATCTTCCTGATCTGCTGGAGGAAATCTCTCTAATGAAGAATGGTCAAGGCATTGACCTATGACTATAGCAGAATGTCATTAAGAATCTCCAAACAGTGTTGGGCATGGGCTCCCTCTTGTGGAATGGGTCTCAAGTTAAGTCACACATTAATTTGACTGTCCCACAAGTTCTGTGCTACCATTGCCCCAGCACATCATGCAGGTAGGACAGACTGTTGATGAAAGACTTTGTGATTGAGTGAGTGTCCAGGTTTCTCTTTCTGTACTCTGTAGAGTACCTTCCTGTACTAAAGAAGACTAGAACATAGTGATGAAGACTCTAATCAGCCACCAGCTTGATGCCTCTAGGTTCAATGAGTTGTGTGGCTGCTGTCATTGGCAAAGGGGCCCTGCTGTCAGTTTTCAGAGAGCAACTCTTTGTCCTAGCATCAACCTCAGTTATTTGGGAATCTCTATAGGACCTCCTTGGCCAATAACTGAATGAATGCAACTCAATCCACCACTGAGAGCCTTGCTTGGTTACAAATATGGCCAGTTCAGAATCCATATCCCCCCATTACTAAGAATCCTTACTAAAATCACCTTTATAGATTGCAGGAAGTTTCCACTGAACTAGGTTTCCACACTGCTCCCCAAGAGCCCCTCAATTTTATTGGTATCTCTCCATACTCTCTCCTTCCTTTGTATCTAATGAAATGATCATGTGGGTTTTCCCCCTTTCAGTTTGTGTATGAAGTGGATTACATTTCTGATTTTTGTGTATTGAGCCATTCCTCCATCTTTGGGATGAAGCTTATTTGATCATGGTGGATGATTTTTTATCTTGAATCCAGTTTGCAAGAGTTTTATTGAATATTTTTGCATCTCTGTTAACAGGGGACATTGGTCTGAAATTCTCTTTCTTTGTTGAGTCTCTGTATAGTTTAGATATCAGGGTGACTGTGGCCTCATAAAATGAATTGGGCAATGTTTCTATTTTATGGAATAATTTAAGGAATATTGGCATTAACTCTTCTCTGAAAATCTGGTAAAATTCTGTGCTAAAACTGGGTGCACCTGGGATTTCTTTGGTTGGGAGACTTTCAATGACTGCTTCTATTTTGCTGGGAGTTATTTGTCTATTTAAATTGTTTATCTGATCTTGATTTAACTTTGGTAGGTGGTATCTATCAAGAAAATTGTCCATTTCTTTCAAAATTTTTCACTTTTATGGAGTGCATGATTTTGAAGTAAAACCTAATGATTCTTTGGATTTCCCCAGTATCTCCTGTTAAGTTCCACTTACATTTCTGATTTTATTAATTTGGATATTCTCTTTCTGTCTTTTAGTTAGTTTGGATAAAGGTTTGTCTATCTTGTTGTTTTCTTCAATGAACTAACTCTTTGTTTCATTGATTTTTTGTATTGTTTTCTTTGTTTCTATTTTATTGACTTCAGCTCTTAGGTTGATTATTTATTGCCATCTACTTCTCTTGAGTTCATTTGCTCCTTGTTCTTCTAGAGCTTTCAGGTGTACTGTCAAGTTTTTAGTATGAGATCTCTCCAACTCCTTTATGAAGGCACTTAGTGCAATGAACTTCCCTTTTGGCACTGTTTTCATTGTGTTCCATAAATTTGGATATGTTATGCATTCATTTTCATTGAATTCCAGGAAGTCTTTAATTTCCTTCTTTATTTCTGCCTTGAACCAGTAGTCATTCAGTATATGAATGTTCAGTGGCTTTTGTTGCTTCTGTTGTTTTTTATATTCACCTTTATATAGATATATCTGTCTGATACATATCTGATAGAATCCAGCATGTTATTTCAATTTTCTTGTATCTGCTGAGATTTGCTTTGTGACTGAGAATGTGATCAATCTTGGAGAAAGTTCCATGAGGTGCTGAGAAGGAGGTATAGTCTTTTGTGTCTTTTCCCTTCTCTTCTTTAAGGAGTTTATTCATTTCTTCAAATTATTTGTTTGTGGTTTCCTGGATTTCCTTAAGAGATTTATTCATTTTCTCTTTACGGATCTCTATAGTTTTCCCTTTAAGAGCTTTTTCTTGTACTTCAGCTCTGTTGGAATGTTCATGTTGTAAGGTAACTGAGTTCTAGTGGGGTTGTTTCCCTGGCTGTTATTGATTATGTTATTAAGCTGGCATCTAGGCATCTGGGTTGGGGTGGTAATAGGTCTAAATGAAGATTTCTGGATTTGTTTCTGTAGGGTATTAGTTTTGTTTCTGGATTTCTGTTTCTTCTCTGAATTTTCAGATATTTGTGATGACTATGTGTTGCCTGTTTTCTTGTCCTGTTCAGCTGTTGTGTTGACAGGGAATGCTTGCTGGTACTGGATGCTGGGGTGCACATGGGAGAAGGGGGAGGAAAGTCACGTGGGACCCACAGGAACAACAGACCAGAGGAAAGGGAGGCTGCAGCTGCTGTTCTGCTGAATTGCTAGTGAGGAGCCTGAGGAATTAGGTCTGCTGGAGGAACAGAGCAAGAAAGTCTGCAGGCAAAATATCTGCTCTTCTGGCAGGTATGGCCTGTGGTTGAGTCCCCTGGAGTGTCCTCTGGAGTTGGGGGCTGGGACACAGAAAAAAGTTGGGGGTGGGAGGGTGGGGGGCCAGGAGGGGATCTTATGTGGGATCCACAGGACACATGGTGAGGCAAAAGGGAGGCTGCTGCTGCTGTTCAGTCACAGCACTGGGGCAAAGGAAGATCTATTTTTAATATAAAAAGATTGCTGTTGAGTTGGCTTAGACAAGTGGCAGTTGGTAGGTTCTCCTCAAGATCCATGCCTTCACTATTACTGAGGAATTGGCTATATTCTCAGAACCAGACATGCCATTTCTCTTGTTGAGGGGGACTTAAGTTCCATTACTCCTACTTCAGTTGGTGACTCCTAAGGTCCGCATGCCGCTTCTGCAACCGTGGGAGGATCATGCCACGGTGCTCATTTTTTGGTTCATAGGTACCATCGATTGGTAGGCTTGTTGGTTGATTCCATCTTTTGGAGCCTGCATGGCTCCTTCTGGTGTCAGGAAAAGTAGTCCTCAAGGAAGAGGCATTCAGGCGGTGCCAGCAGAGTGGCCTCTGGGCCCTGTTTCTGAAGTTCATGGTATCTTCAGCAATAGGGTCTTATCTTCCACCTTTCAATTAGTAGATAGTTTTGATAAATTGTATTCATGTATTACTTGGTAAAATTTGATATTCTGTGCTCAATGAGGCAATTAAAATAATAAATCCATTTCCTTATTATTTATCCTTATTACTCAGTAAATAACTCTGAAATGTGATCACTCAATGTTTTATTCATTGCATGTATTGATGTTTTGGGTGGGTAGTATATGTACCTGTGTGTGTGTATGTATGTGTATGTGTGTGTGTGTGTAAGTGCTCTCATGTATGTGTGTGTACATAAAGATGAAGTGCTCATGCATGTGTGTATGCACGAAAGTGAAGGCCAGAGAAACATCGATCTCTTCCTCAATCACTTCCTACCAGGTCTTCTTGATGTCGAATCTCTCACTGAACTCAAAGATCACAGATTCAGCTAAGTCAGTGAGATCCAGAGATTCTCTTGTCTCTGCTTCTCTAGTGCTGGGGTTACAGACACACTGCCATGACTGGCTATTGATGTGGGTCCTGTAAATCTGAACACAGGTATTCATGCTTGTACAACAAGCATTTTACTGACTGGATGTCTAAGAAGTCCCTCATTTATTTATGCTTAAAATAACTTTTCACAGGGTAAGAGGAAGATCTGGTTGTATTTGTGCTTATTAATACTTAGTAAGAATTAATTAATTAATCATTCTGTTTAAAAAGAAGCAACCAAATGATCAAAGCTGCAGCCTTGAGAAGTCAGAATTCAGAGTTCAGACATGCTGGAGGTAATCGTCTTAAGGAAGGAATTTTTCCAGGTAATTACATAACATATAATCTAACAAAAAAGATCAGAATTTGAAAATGTAAATAGCTAGAACATTGTATGATTTTTGCTGCATAATAATGACTTAACAATGTAGGAGCAATGTAGGAGTTGAGATTGACTTTTCAATTTTATATGTTTTTATTTTATGTGCATGAATGGTTTGCTTCAATGTATCTGTGTTCATCATATGTATACATGGTGCTCTTGGAGGCTAGAAAAGGCTGTCAGATGATCCTCTGGAACTGGAGTTATGCAAAGTTGTGAGCTGCTGAGACAGTACCAAGAGGCGAACTCAGATGCTCCACAAGGGCAGCAAACTTTTGTCAGCACTGCTCTAACTCTTCAGTTCTGAGATCAACTTTCAATATTCAGGTTGAAAATTGTTGCTTTTTCCCTCTTCCATGTAAGAAGCTATAACTTATACCATTTGGAAGTCAACCGACTGCTGTCATATTTTATGTGTTAATACTTGAGTGAACTATACAGAAACTTAAATGATTGATGGTTGCTCCATAATCCAAGGGTGATTTCAACCAGTCAAAAATGTTGCAGCTTTGGCTTAATTGTAAGAAAAGTTTATGGCCCATGGTTTCTGTGACAGCTTATGGTCATGTGACTTGGGTATGTCTTGCCAAGCTGTTCCTGAGAAATAAGTATACTATTTGTAAACAGAATTAGTAAGCTTTCACTCACAAGATTTTAAGTTTACAAAGTATGAGGCAGCTGGGTAAAGGGTCAAAGGTGAAAGGTAGTGAGCCATTAGGGGCCTATTCTTTTGTGGATCCTTTGGCTGCCTTTCAGACTGAGATCTTGGAAACAGTTCATACAAAGGCCTTCTGCCAACAGTTGGCTTAGACAGGAATCCCTCACAAAATTCTCTCCTTTGCTTTTGTTCTATGTCTTGGCTTTGGAAATTTACAAAAATACAAGGAATATTATACAAACCACCTCTGTAAATGAAATAACAAAGTCAACATGACAACTTGGGTATTATATAAAATACGTTTCGACTGATTGAATTTCTTTTTAATTGTTGTGACAAAATGCCTACAAAAGAACATAAGGAAGAAAGGGTTTATTTTGACTCATGGTATAAAGGTATAGTCGATCATGGGAAGGGGTCATGGCAGCAGGAATTTGGGCTTACAGTCTTACTACAATCACAGTTAGAAAGCACAAAGAGATGAATGCTGGTGCTCAGCTTGCTTTTTCCTTTTTATTTAGTCCAGGGCCCCCAGTTCATGAAATAAATGGTGCTACCCAAATTATGGGTGAGACTTCCCATTTCAATTAGCCTACTATAGAAACTTCTTATATTTTTTTTAATTTTTATTTTTTAATACTTTGTTTACATTTCAAATGTTTCCCCCTTTCAGGGTCTCCACTTTGGAAACACCCTATCTCCTCCCCCAGGCCCTGCTTCTATGAGGGTATTCCCCCACCTACCTGCCCACCAACCCACTCCTGTCTTCCCACCTTGGCATTCCCCTATACTGGTGCCTTTAACACCCTCAGGCCCAAGGGCCTCTCCTCCCCCTGATGGCCAACAAGGCCCTCCTCTGCCACATATGTTGTCCAAACCATGGGTCCCTCAATGTATATTCTTTGGTTGGTGGTCCAGTCTCCAGGAACACCGGATGGTCAGGCCAGTTGACACTGTTGCTCCCTCCATGGAACTGCAAGCTCCATCAGCTCCTTCAGTATCTTCTCCAAATCCTCCTCCTGGGAACTCAAACTCAGTCCAATGGTTACTGTGAAGTGAAACTTGGGTATTCCGAATTTTTGGGCTAATATCCACTTATCAGTGAGTACATACTGTGTTCGTTATTTTGTGACTGAGTTACTTTGCTCAGGATGATATTTTCAAGTTCCATCCATTTGCCTTCGAATTTCATGAAGTCATTGTTTCTAATAGCTGAGTAGTATTCCATTGTGTAAATGTTCCACATTTTCTGTATCCATTCCTCTCTTGAGGGACATCTGGATTGTTTCCAGCTTCTGGCTATTATAAATACAACTGCTGTGAACATAGTAGAGCATGTGTCTTTATTACATGTCGGAGCATCCTCTGGGTATATGCCCAGGAGTGGTATAGCTGGGTCCTCAGGTAGTATTATGTCCATTTTTCTGAGAGTCTGCCAAACTGCTTTCCAGAGTGGTTGTACCAGCTTGCAATCCCACCAACAATGGAGGAGTGTTCCTCTTTCTCCACATCATCACCAGCATCTGCTGTCACCTGAGTTTTTGATCTTAGCCATTCTGACTGGTGTGAGGTGGAATCTCAGAGTTGTTTTGATTTGCATTTCCCTGATGATTAAGGATGTTGAACATTTCTTTAGGTGCTTCTCAGGCCTATGAGTTTCCTCAGTTGAGAATTCTCTGTTTAGCTCTGTTCCCCACTTTTTGATAGGGTTATTTGGTTCTCTGGAGTCTAACTTGTTGAGTTCTTTGTATATATTGGATATTAGCCCTCTATTGTACGTAGGATTGGTAAAGATCTTTTCCCAATCTATTGGTTGCCATTTTGTCCTATTGACAGTGTCCTTTGCCTTACAGAAGCTTTGCAATTTCATGAGGTCCCATTTGTTGATTCTTGATCTCAGAGCATAAGACATTGGCGTTCTGTTCAGGAACTTTCTCCCTGTACCCATTTGTTCGAGACTTTTCCCCACTTTCTCTTCTATTAGATTCAGTGTATCTGGTTTTATGTGGAGGTCCTTGATCCACTTAGACTTGAGTTATACAGGGAGATAGGAATGGATCAATTTGTATTCTTCTACATGTTGACCACCAGTTGAACCAGCACCATTTGTTGAAAATGCTGTCTTTTCCCCACTGGATAGTTTTAGCTCCTTTGTCGAAAATCAAGGGACTGTAGGTGTCTGGGTTCATTTCTGGGTCTTCAATTCTATTCCATTGATCTACCTGCCTGTCACTGTACCAATACCATGCAGTTTTTTAAATCACTACTGCTCTGTAGTACAGCTTGAGGTCAGGGATGCTGATTCCCCCAGAGGTTCTTTTGTTGTTGAGACTAGTTTTTGCTATCTTGGTTTTTTTGTTATTCCTAATGAATTTGAGAATTGCTCTTTCTAAGTCTATGAAGAATTGACTTGGAATTTTGATGAGGATTGCATTGAATCTGTAGATTGCTTTTGGCAGAATGGCCATTTTTACTATATTAATTCTGCCAATCCATGAGCATGGGAGATCTTTCCATCTTCTGAGGTCTTCTTCGATTTCTTTCTTCAGAGACTTGAAGTTCTTGTCATACAGATCTTTCACTTGTTTGGTTAGAGTCACATCAAGTTACTTTATATTGTTTGTGACAATTGTGAAGGGTGTGATTTCCCTAATTTCTTTCTCAGCCTGTTTATCCTTGGAGTATAGGAAAGCTACTGATTTGTTTGAGTTAATTTTATATCCGGTCACTTAGTTGAAGTTGTTTATCAGCTGCAGCAGTTCTCTGGTAGAGTTTTTTGGGTCACTTAAGTATACGAACATATCATCTGCAAATAGTGATATTTTGATTTCTTCCTTAACAATTTGTATCCCTTTGACATCCTTTTGTTGTCTAATTGTACTAGTTAGAAGTTCAATTACTATATTGAATAGATAGGGAGAGAGAGGGCAGCCTTGTCTAGACCCTGATTTTAGTGGGATTACTTCGAGTTTTTCTCCATTTAGTTTGATGTTGGCTACTGGTTTGCTGTATATTGCTTTTACTATGTTTAGATATGGGCCTTGAATTCCTGACCTTTCCAAGTCTTTTATCATGAAGGGATGTTGAATTTTGTCAAATACTTTTTTAGCATCTAATGAAATGACCATGTGCTTTTTTTCTTTGAGTTTGTTTATGAAGTGGATTACATTGATGGATTTCTGGGTATTGAACCATCCCTGCATCCCTGGGATGAAGCCTACTTGATCATGATGAATGATCGTTTTGATGGATCAGCTCCCTGGCCACTGAAAGAAACCAGAAGACCACTCCTTAGTCACTGTGTACTGGGATTCCAGGTGGGTTTCTCTGAGCAGACAGGCTTGTCCACACTTCTGTGAGTCTATCTTTCTTCTGGCATTATTTGGCTATGGAGCCCTGTGGCACAGGCTGTGGTCCCCAGCCACAGATTGAAACCAGAAGGCTCCTGACCCAGGAGTTTCCTCAGTCCCTGTGTCCCAAGGACCTGGGAGGCTAGTTTTCTCCTGGTGCTATTTGGCTATGGAGTGCTGCTGGCCCAGGAAGAGGTCTCCCACCACAGATGGAAACTGGAATACTCCTGCCCCTGGCTTTTCCTTAGTCCCTGTGCCCTGAGGATTCCAGTCGGGTCCGCTGAGCAGTGGTGCATGTCTTAACCCCACTCACGGCTTTTGTCACTCCTGGTAGGGTAGCTTTCTCCTGATGCTATTTGACGATGGAGCCCTGGTGACCCAGGCAGAGGTCTTCTGCCACAGATGGAAAACCGATTTTTTTTTGAGACAAGGTTTCTCTGTGTAGCCCTTGCTGGCTCTCTTGGAACTCTGTAGACCAGGCTGGCCTCAGCTTTAGCGATCATCTTGCCTCTGTCTCCCAAGTGCTGGATTAAAGACATGTGCCACCAACACGCATCAAAGATAGAGTCTTGAGAAAGTTATGGAAAAAGATTTTGGAAAAATAGCAAATATATTAAAATAGTAAAGAAGATTAAAAATAATGGCAAGAAAACTCCTGGGTCAATTGTAAGCTTCTTAAAGCTGATATCACTGTGTTCATATAGGATACCAGAAGCAGTGTAATAATTTTTTGAGACATGGTGATTTGTTTTAAAAAATTATATGTTATTTATTAGGAACTAATTTATTTACTTAAATATATTTATTTACTTTATGTATATAAGTTTTCATGGATACCAGAAGAGAGCATAGGATCCTGTGACAGATGGTTGTGAGCCACCATGGTGTGGCTGGGAATTGAACTCAGCACCTCTGGAAGAACAGTCAAGTGTTCTAAACCATTGAGTCATCTCTCCAGCCAAGGAGCTAATTTATTAGTATATATTGTGATATTGACTGCTATGATTTGGTGTGTTTTCTGAAACAGGAAGGGAAATTAGGATTCCTTAGAGGTTCTTTTCTTCCTTTAGATGTCTTTATTGCCATTGTTAATTTTGCTTTTGGTAGGAATTCATTTCAGGTGTAGAAAACACAAACAAACCCAAGCAAGCACTACGTCTTCCCTCCCCAACATTAGTGTTTTCTTTAGTTGCTTGGTTATTACACTGGCTTACTGTCTTATTTGTCTCACGTGTTTGTGTGTTTCTAGTGCTGCAACTTCTATTTTGATCAGTTTGAATATACTTTCACCCCAGGATCTGTGATCATTGGTTAGTAAAGATGCGTTTTGTTTTTGACAAAGTACTCTAGGTTAGCTAGAAACTCTTGATCCTCCTGTTTCAGTAGGAAATGCTGGGGATACAAGTGTGAACCCCTCCCTGGCTTTACTTTTGTAAAGGAGCAAGTGATAAGGCAAAAAGACAATGGAAGATTATCATTGCTCAATGCAAAATATGACTCACCAATCGCTGTAACTGTGAGGATGTTTCTCTAGAATGCTAGATATTACAGAGATCATTCATCTGAATGGAAAATAAGCACCTTGCATTAGAAAGTTTAGTTTACGTCTTACGGTGGAACCAAGGCATGCAGTTTTTGTCATAACCAGTGAGTTACCTCTTGCTTTTGTTTTATCTGTACCAGTGAGGCAGGCATGGGAGAGTTGACCTTTGCATTATGTTTTATTTTTCTTTTAATCTGAATATTCTTTCCTTCTCTCTGCTCTTCCCAGTTCTCCTCAACTTCTTCCATCCAAATCTATTTGGTTACATTTTCACATTGATGATATTTAGTTATTGGAAAGCAAGTTCTCTAAAAGTACAAAAATCATTGAAGTTTTAATGAGGTCAAACAAAACAGATTTACAACATTAGTTCTACTGAATTAAGATTCCTCAAATTCATCAAAGTGAAGAGAATATACAGGCTATTTGTGACAATATAAAACAATGCTCTTGGGGCTGGAGAGATTGTTCAGCAGTTAAGAGTACTTGTTCTTTTAGAAGACCCAAGTGTGGTTCCCAGCATCCACATGGCAGCTAACAACCAACTGTAACTACAGTTCCAGGGGATCTGACACCCTCTTCTGACTTCCTTGGGCATCAGATATATAAGTGGTATACATACATACACACACAGGCAAAATACTCATACATATGAAATAAAAATAAATATTTTAATAAATAAATGCTTCTAGAAATTCCAAGTTTTTAACAAAACATGACATATATATATATATATATTTACTAAAATAACAACAAAAATTAGAAACGAAGTGCTTGGAAGAGTCACAATAGTCAGATGGGGTGGTAATACCTACAAATGTTTTATTACTATATTTTCTAATTACCCATTAACCTGGAGTGACTCAATAGTATGATTTTCCAATACTGTATACTGCTTCCTCATAAATTTAGAAGGTAGCTGTTGTAAAAATGGTGGAATGGGTCCGGTATGTGCTGCAGTGGGGACGGTCACACGTTCCAAAACCACACCAAGCCAAACAGTTCCACGTGAGGGGTTTATTGGAGGGGGGGAACACGGTATCTTCGAGGAGAGAGAAGGGAAAAAGAGAGGGGAAAAAGAGAGGGGAAAAGAGAAAGAGAGATAGGGATCCTCCGTGTATATATATATAAGGAAAGTGACGCGGCATGATGTAGCCACAGGTAAAGGTGGGCGGTCGGCCAAGTGGAATTCTGGGAATATGGTGGCTGTTGTCTTGGCAACAGGTGGGTGGGGCGTGCTGTTGCCTGGATGACATCACCTGGGTGCAACGTCACCGGTTTGGCAGACCTGATGCCAAAATACCTCCCTTCTTATTATTATAAAAAGAAGGAGGAAAAAGGGAGGGGGAAGCCAATGGTGAAAAGGGAATCAGGGAGTCGTGTCTCTTAAACTGCTTCCTGCTGTGTAGGGGCATTGTTAATTTTGGGGTGTAGCTAACTTTCACCACCAGGGTCCACTTGGTAAACATTTGTATCAGGTTTCCCTGTGGGCAGCAGCTCTTCTGTGGGCAGTGGCTGGTAATCCTTCTTTAGCTGTCAGGACATCTAGCCCCCCTTGGTTCTGAAGCACCACAGCTGCCAAAGAATCAACCTGTTTCTGTATAGTAAGCATAGTTTAATGAACAGCAGGGAGAAGACAAGAAACCCATGTCTAATCCAGTGAGGTCGAGCTTGGCTGCTGGAGTGGAGTCTCATTTTCTGGGGTTGGGGACAAGGTGGGTGGTCTCGTTGTCCTCCGGAGCTCAACAGAGCACAGTCCTGTTAGGGTTGACGTGTATGAAGAAGAGTCATTTTTAGGTGGAGGGATGAAAGATTTGAGGTGAGACAGGTGGACACATTGAGAGAGTCCCTCGAGTTTAGCAGCTGTAGGAGTCACAAGAATTACCTTAAAGGGGCCCTGCCATTTGGGAGAGAGGGGTGAGGGCTGATGATCTGGAGGGGATAGAAGGACTTGGTCTCCAATGTTGACAGGCAGTGGACAGGAGACAGTGTGTGGCCGAGGTAGATGGTGGTCAGCGAAGTTCCATAGGAGAGAATGGAGGTGACAAAGTAATGGGTGTAGGGAGCGGTTAGAGTATTCGCCATTACAAGATGGCGCTGACTTCCGCTGTCGCTCTAAGGAAACTTGTGGATAGCCCGGGGTGGCTCGCCCGAAGCGCTTGCACATTATGGGTGTACATGACTAATCACCGCCCACTCCCGGGGCGCACCAATCAGTGGAGGACACGCTGCCTCAGGGCTATATAAGCAGCACCATTTCTGGGCCCTGGGGTCTTCCTCTTTTCATCATGCAATAAACGCATTGCTGCAGAAGGATCCGTGTGTCCGCGTGGGTTCTTGCTGGCGAGACCAAACAGCGCGCGGGACAAATGGGGAGAGTAGATGGTCTGGGAGGGGAGAGCATTTAGGTGAAAGATCAGGAGTTAGGACCAGACGTCCATACATGAGTTCAAAGGGTGAGATGAGATGAGGTCGCTTGGGGAGAGCTCATAGCCTGAAAAGAGCCAGAGGTAGCAGTTTTACCCAATCAAGGTGAAGTTCCTGTGACAGCTTAACAAGAGTGGTTTTTAAAGAGCGGTTAGTTCTTTCTACCTTTCCTGAAGACTGAGGGTGGTAGGGAATGTGAAAATGCCAGGAGATGTCTAGGGCCTGGCCCAATAGGTGTGGGCTGTCCCGGAATCCCTGAGGTAAAACAGTCCAGGTGAGCTGGGTAGAAATGTGGGTGTCAGGATCTGTCCAGATAAAAGCAAATATATTCTGTGACTGGACATCTAGAGGGATAGAGAAAAATGCATCTTTGAGATCTAGGACTGAGAAATGAGAAGTTCCCGAGAGGATAGTGGAAAGAAGAGTATAAGGGTTAGCCACAACAGGACGGAGGGGAACCACTGCAGAATTAATGCGTCTGAGGTCCTGAACCAGTCGATAGGTACCACTGGGTTTCTTAACTGCTAGTATAGGAGTGTTAAAGGGAGAAGAGGTGAGGCGAAGGAGTTTTTTCCTTAAGAAGTCAGAAATGATAGGTTTAAAACCTCTGAGACTCTGAAGGGAGAGCGGGTATTGGGCCTGGGTGCTGTACCAGGTGGAATCCAGTAACTCGATGACAATGGGAGAATGATGTTTAGCAACAGAGGTGTTCTGGACGTCCCAAACTCGGGGGTCCACCTGAGAAGTTGGTAAAGGAAACATGTTAGTAGTAGGGTGCCTGACTAGGAGAAGGAACAGAGGAACTGCTGGTGAGCTTGGGTTTAGGCGAATGGGTGGAGCAAAGGAAATAGAAGCTCTTAAGTTAGCTAAAAGATCCCTTCCCAATAAGGGGACAGGACATGTTGGAACCACCAAAAAGGAATGGGTGAGGGGTACACCCCTAAAAATGCAACTCTGTGGTGGGGTCTGATGAGGGAGATAAGATTGTCCTCCTACCCCGACAATAAGAAAACGCAAAGGTGAAGTGGGTCCCCAAAACTCCGTCAGGACCGAGTAAGTGGCCCCAGTGTCCAAGAGAAAGGAGATGGGCTGCCCACATACCATGATAGCTACCCGGGGCTCCCTGCTAGTGATAGGCATGGTCGGGTCAAGAGAGTTTGGGCCCCATCAAGCTTAGGAGGTTGGCTGAAGGGTTACCTGGGAGTGACATCCCTCTGTTCCTCATCACATGAGGGCAGTCAACAGCCTAATGTCCCTTCTGATGGCACCTAGGACATGGTCCCCTTGGCTTGTTGGGGTTGGGGCAGGCTCTCGCCCAGTGACCTTGTTGACCACATTTATAGCAGGGGCCTGGTGAACACTGAGCCTTAGGAGACCAGGAGTCCGGGTTAGCAGCTGAGGCTGGTCAGAGAGCCTTTGCCAGATGTGGTACTTTTGTCTTTTGTCTTTCTCATCCCTCTCATGGTACATCTTGAAGGCTAGCTCCAAGACTTCTGCCTGTGGAGTAAGGGGCCCCGTCTCTAACAGCCTAAGTTTAGCTTTTATGTCAGGGTAGCTCTGGGAAAAAAAAGTAGGTCATCAGAAGTTGCTTACCTTCTGGGTTTTCAGTATCTAAATTAATGTACTGCAGTAGAGCTTTTGTGAGGCGTTCTAGGAATTGGGATGGGTTCTCCTGTCTGTCCTGGACAACCTCTTGGAGTTTTTCAAAATTAACTGGCTTCAAGGCTGCCTTTCTGAGGCCAGTCAGAAGGCATGTAATAAACCTGTCTCTGGCTAAGATACCACCTGCGGAGTTGTAATTCCATCAAGGATCTTGGTTAGGCACTGCCTCAGATCCAATTGGATGTGCTGCATCTGTTTGGTGAATTTCATCTGCATGCATTTTTGCCACTTCCCAAACTTGCCTGTGTTCTTCAGGAAGTAAATTGTTAGTAAGAATCATATGAACATCATTGAAAGTCAAGCTATAAGATTGAGTGATGTACTGGAACTCCTTAATAAACCTGGAAGAGTTAGAAGTATACGAACCCAGTCTTTGTTCTATTTGAGAAAGTTCACTCAGTGAGAACAGGACATGTACTCTGACCAGACCATCAACTCCAGCCACTTCCCTTAGAGGAAGGACTGGTGCTGGGTCAGGTGTCTCTGGAGAAGAAGGAATTGGGGGTTTGGCTACGGCCTTAGAACTAGTGATAGGAGGGGTGAAGGTCGGTGCCAATGCAGGGCCCAGGGGTAACCTGGTGAGAAGGAGAAACTGAGGGAGCGGTTTGGGTTTTAGGTGGTGCAGAAGGCAGCACGGAAGCAGGTCTGTGGCAGTAGGGAGGAGGTTCGTTAGCTGGGTCTAGGGTTGTGAAGTCATCTAGCGGCAGAGTAATAGGTTTCATAGCTAAGAGAAGTTGGGATGGAGAACAAGCAGAACAGATGGAGGGCTGAGAGTGAAGATAGATAAAAGCTTGAACATATGGGATTTCCCTCCATTTACCGGACTGCTGGCAGTATGTATGGAGATCTCTCAAAACGATCGAGTCTAGTGTGCCATTAGGTGGCAATTTGGAACTATTTTCTAAAGAGTACTGAATCCAAACCTTATTGCAGAGGTGTATCAATTTTGAGGGCCTCAAATCAGGCATTAATTTAAGAGATTTGAAGTTTGCCAGGAGACATCCCAGAGGGGTGTCTGGAGTTACCATTGAAGACCAATTAGTACCCATTGGGTGTTGGGGGATGTTACTGAACTATTCTTGCCAGCGTCCCAGAGAATATTCAGTAACTACTGGCTGGCCAGGCTAGAAATTCAGGTCATCACTAGTAATTTCTAGGGGCCACGGCTGACAATTTCCCGGAAATTGTCAGGAAGCAATCCAACCTAGTACTAAGGTTTTCGCAGCGGCAGAGGGGGAAATGAACTGCTTCCGAGAGGGGAGGGCACCCAAGGGCTATGTCCTAACTCGCAGGTCAGCTAGGAGGCCAGTCAATAAGGACCGGGGCAATGAAAAACCAACCCCTCAGCCTAGAAAGAGTTGGCCAGACACTATCTGAGCAAAAAAGGGTCCTCTTGCTGATTGGAGAAGCTCCTTACCAATTAAAATGCTGGTGTGTGTTTGTGGACTGCACAGTCAGATAGCCAGAGGCGTGGAACTGTTTGTTTGGTGTGGTGCCACGTGGTGGAAGATTTTGAGTCTGGCAGCGACTGGGCAGAGCAACAGCAGCAGGGCGGCGGCAGCTTGAGGGTGGTCATGGCAGTTGAGGTAGCAGCAGCAGCAGTCCACGTGGGCGGCTGGAAGGCCGCTCAAAGCGGCCCTATAGCAACTTGCATTGAAGTTCCTGGGTTTCAGCAGCAATGTTGTATAAATGCTGGAATGGGTCCAGTATGTGCTGCGGTGGGGACGGTTGCACGTTCCAAAACTACACCAAGCCAAACAGTCCCACGTGAAGGGTTTACTGGGGGCAGGGGACAAGGTAGTGGCAAGGAGAGAGAAGGGAAAAAGGGGAAAAAGAGAGGGGAAAAAAGAGGGGAAAAAGAGAGAGGAAAAACAGAAAGAGAGATAGGGTTCCTCTGTATATATAAAGGAAAGTGACGCAGCATGACGTAGCCACAGGTAAAGTTAGGCGGTTGGCCAAGTGGAATTCTGGGACTATGATAGCTGTTGCCTTGGCAATAGGTTGGTAGATTGCGCTGTCGCCTGGGTGACATCATCTGGGTGCAATGTCACTGGTTTGGTGGTCCTGATGCCAACAGTAGCTATATCTAATTTATTATAATAAAATACAATCAATGATAAAATTAAACATTATGAAGGACAATTCTTACTATTGATTGAATGCAGTTCAAAATAGAAAACAATGAAAAAGAAAATACATGTGTGTGTGTGTGTGTGTGTGTGTGTGTGTGTGTGTGTGTGTGTGTGTGTTTATACATGCTGTATATTTTGGATTTGTAATGCTAAATATTGTAAGGGTAAAGCTGTTGTTAATGCTGCTGGATGGAATACAAAGAAAGATATAAAATTTCCTGAAATAGTACTATATTAAAGGCATTAAAATTACTGGTACTGATGTTGATGCTGATGAGGCCAAATGCTATCTTCCACATACTAGAAGAAAGTAAAGATTTCTTGGCCAGCATCTTGAGGTTCTACCAACCCCCATCTGGCTCCTGTCATTCTGTCTGTAACTAGGATGCAGTCTCCAGCCTCAGTGGCCTAGTTGTTGCCTCTCACTGGAGGCCACAGAAACAGGATCAATGGTGACAAACTTCACAAGGAAGAGAAGAAAATGAGAGCTCGGTCTACTACAGACATGTAGTGCTGTGTCCCTTTAAACTGAATTTGTGACCTGTTTCATCTCTCATGGTACCAATTCACTTCTTCACAACACTTATTGAATAAGAAAAGTGGAAAAAGGGTTGAACTGGACTAAAAAGTAAAAAAGTGTTTAAAATACAGTGAGAAATTTTATTGGTTTAGGAAAAGGGTAGTGGGAGGCTCTCTTCTCAGGTTTATGACCTTTTAGCCACAGTAGAGGCTAGGTTTACAGTCCCCAGCATGAAGTCCTTCCTGTGAGTAGGTGGTAAGTCTGAGTGCACAGCTGTTGTTATTCTCCAAGTTAAAAATTTTGAAACTGCGGCACTGTGGATATTGCTAGCCCAGCCATCGTTGTGGTTCACAGGTTTTACATCTGGGTACAACTGATTGCCTCTCTCCCTTGGCAGCTTATCTAGCACTTCCCACACTAGGAAAGACAGTCCTTAGGAAGGAGGTTCCCAGCTCGATTCCTTGCAGTCCTGCATCCAAAGTGCGTGGTGTCTTCAGCAATGGGGTTTTATTTTCTGAGAGGCAACAAAGAGGAGCAGCAACAACCTATAATGTTTTAAAAATCTGTTAGACAACACTTACCAACAAGTCAAAGCAAAGTTTCCAGTGCCTAGAACTGGGGTTTTGTTAGAGAGTCTATGGCTTTTGTGGGGAGCATTATCACTCTAAGTGGCATAACTTCATTTAGATTGTCTATGTATTCACATGTGCTTGAATGTATATCTTTATTTTTAAGTAAATACAAAATAATGTTTCCTATGGCTTTCCAACCATGGCTGATGTTCTTTCCCCTGCCTCCCTTCTTCCTCCCTAGTGCGTCTTTCCCCTACCCCCAAAGAGCCACTCCCATTTTTCTTATACCCCCCTACTGATAGTGCCTGTGTCCTACTAGCCTCTTCTCTGCCCCTGCCCCCACATCAAAGTCCCTTTCAACTTTAATAGTTTCTGCAGTTACTCCAAGTTATACACTCATATCTGAAGATTGGTTCTAAGAACTACAAATGAGAGAGAGCACGTGACCTGTGTCTTTCTCAGCCTGGGCATTCTCACTTAATATAACTTTTCTAATTCTATCTTTTTACATGCAAATACAGCACCTGTGTACATAGTTGAGGAAATACCTGTGGAGTAGGGTACTGCTCCTTTGGACACACATTAAAGAGTGCTTATAGCTTGGTCATATGGTAGATTTTTTTTCTTTTTTTAGAGTTTTGAGAATTCTCTCTACTGATTTCCAGAGTGTCTTGTCTAGTATGAAATTTCAGCAATAGTGAATGAGGGTCTCTTTCCCACATACTAGACATATATCTTATGCTTTTTATTTGAATGGTTTATATAATACTACCATAGTATTTACTTTACTTAAACATCTATACACATATTTGCTCAACAAGAAAAGCAAAAAAAAAAAAAAAAAAAAAAAAAAAAAACGTGACTCTGTTGTCTCTCTTAGTCCCTTTGCATGTCTGGTCACAGATTATAAAGATACGTGCTTCTTTGTTTCTGTGTTTTGCCAGTTCTTGTCACTGAACCTATGGCCTCAAGATTGATAGGCAAGCATCCTGCCTGCAATGGTCTCCAGCCCCAAAACTATATTTTTAAAATAGGATGTGAAACAGAAGATGAATTAATTCATCTGCTACTTAACCAAAGAAAAGCCATATGCAACTGTGATAGAAAGCACATCTATATTCAACATGGTATTGCCTAATTTTACCTATATTCTGGCTCTGTGTATCATCTATCTATCTATCTATCTATCTATCTATCTATCTATCTATCTATCTATCCATCCATCCATTTGTCATCTGTCTATCTATCTCTCTATCCATCCATCTATCATCTATCATCTGTCTATCATGTATCTATCTATCTATCTATCTATCTATCTATCTATCTATCTATCTATCTATCTATCTTTCATCTATATATCTCCTTGGGATTGAATTAAAAGCACCATACATGCTAAGCTATCATTCACCTATCGAGTCATGCTTGCTCAATTCCCATTTGCTGGCTTTAGTTCCTAATTCCTGAAAAACAGGCCACATAGTTGTAGTGAATTTTTTTTTGTTATCTAAATCACTGTTTTATTGAGGTTTAGAGATACCATGAAAACTTTTTTGAAAATTATTAATTATTTTATTTATTTACATTTCAAATGTTGTTCCTCTTCCTGGTCTTCCCTCTGCAATTCCCCCACCCTATCCCCCTTCCCATTTCCCTCTAAAAGGGTGCTTCCCCATCCACACACCCACTCCCACCTCACCCTTCCAGGATTCCCCTTCGCTGGGGCAACAAGCACCTCACCTCCCATTAATGATAGATAAGGCAATCCTCTGCTACATATGTAGCAGGAGCCATGGACCTACGAACGTGTACTCTTTGGTTAGTGGTTTAGTCCCTTGGATCTCTGAGGAGTCTGGTTAGTTGATATTGTTGTTCTTCCTACAGAGTTGCACACCCCTTCAGCTCCTCCAGTCTTTCCTCTAACTCTTCTATTCGGGTCCTCGGGCTCAGTCCAATGGTTGGCTGTGAGTATCTTCATCTGTCTTAGGTGCTGTCAGAGCCTCTCAGAGGACAGCTATACCAGGTTCTGTCTGAAAGCACTTCTTTGCATCAGCAAATAAGGGTTTGGTGTCTGTGGATGGGTTGGGTCTCAAGGTGGGGCAGTCTCTGGATGGCCTTTCCTTTAGGCTCTGCTCCATTTTTTTGCCTCTGTGTTTTAGACAGGAACAATTTTGTGTTAAATTTTTTCAGATGTGTAGGTGGCACCATCCCTCAACTGAGGCCATGCCTGTCAATGAGAGATGGTCTCTGTCAGGTTTTGTCTCCCCGCTGTTGGGTGTTTTGGCTAATGTCATCCTCACTGGGTCTGGGGAGCCTCTTGCATCCCTGGTGTCTGGGACTTTCTAGTGGTTTCTCGCTGTTCCATATACCCTACTGCTACTCATTTCTATTCATTCTCTTGGTCCTCTGGACTTCTCTCCTGTCCCTTCCTATACCTGGTCCTGCCTACCTTTCCCCTCCCTTCCCTTTCCCACCCAGGTCACTCCCTCCCTCTGCCTCCTGTGATTATTTTGTTTCCCCCTTCTAAGTGGGATTGAAGTATACACATTTTGGCCTTCATTCTTGTTAAGCTTCATATGGTCTGTGTGTTGCATCATGGATATTATGCACCTTTGGGCTAATATCAGTGAGTACATACCATGTATGTTCTTTTGTGTATGGACATACCTCACTCAGCATGATATTTCTAGTTCCATCCATTTGCCTGCAAATTTCATAAAGTCATTGTTTTTAATAGCTGAGTAGTATTCCATTGTGCAAATGTACCACATTTTCTGTATCCATTCTACTGTTGTGGGACATCTAGGTTGTTTCCAGCTGCTATGAACATAGTGGAACATGTGTCCTTGTTATATGTTGGAACATCTGGGTATATGGCCAGAAGTGGTATAGCTAATACTATGTCCAATTTTCCAAGGAACTGCCACACTAATTTCCAGAATGGTTGTACCAGCTTTCAATCCCACCAGCAATGGAGGAATGTTCCTCTTTGTC
This sequence comes from Uromys caudimaculatus, assembly GCA_028551405.1. Classification (NCBI taxonomy): domain Eukaryota; kingdom Metazoa; phylum Chordata; class Mammalia; order Rodentia; family Muridae; genus Uromys; species Uromys caudimaculatus. The sequence continues at coordinate 68,062,176 of CM052716.1, read as the reverse complement.
CACATCTTCTTCAGCATGTGCTGTCATTTAGTTTTTGATCTTAGGCATTCTGATTGGTATAAGTTGGAATCTCAGGGTTGTTGTGATTTTCATTTCCCTGATGACTAAGGATGTTGTACATTTCTTTAGGAGCTTCTTGGCCATTCAAGAGTCCTTAGTTGAGAATTCTTTGTTTAGCTATGTACCCCATTTCTTAATTGGGTTATTTGGTTTTCTAGAGTATAACTTCTTGATATTAGCCCTGTATCAGATGTAGGGTTGGTAAAGACCTTTCCCCAATCTGTGGGTTGCAATTATATCCTATTAACAGTGTCCTTTGCCTTACAGAAGCTGTTCAGTTTCATGCAGTCACATTTGTCAATTGTTGATCTTAGAGTCTGAGCAATGTGTCTGAGGCTCTTTCCTCTTTTTTCTTCTATTAGATCTAGCTTATCTAGTTTTATGCGAAGGCCCTTGATCCTCTTGGACTTCAGCTTTGTACAATGAGATAAGTATGGGTCAGTTTGCATTGACCTCCAGTTAAACCAGCAACATTTGTTGAAAATGCTGTCTTTTTTCCACTGGATGGTTTTGACTTCTTTATCAACTATCATGTGTGTGGGTTTATTTCTGGGTCTTCAATTCTATTCCATAGATCTACCTGACTGTCTCTGTACCAATACCATGCAGCTTTTTTTTTTTTTTTTTTTAATCACTGTTGCTTTGTAGTAGAACTCTAAGTCAAGGATGGAGATTTTTCCAGATGTTCTTTGGTGTTGAGAATTGTTTTCATTATCCTGGTTTTTTTGTTATTCCAGATGAAGGTGAGAATTGCTCTATCTCTGTGAAGAATTGATTGGCATTTTGTTGGAGATTGCATTGAATCTGTAGATTATTTTGATAAGATGCCCATTTTTTACTATGCTAATCCTACCAATCCATGAGCATGGAAGATCTTTCCATCTTCTGAAGTCTTCTTCAATTTCTTTCTTCAGAGACTTGAAGTTCTTGTCATATAGATCTTTCAGTTACTTGGTTAGAGTCACACCAAGATATTTCATATTATTTGTAACTATTGTGAAGGGTTTCATTTCCCTAGTTTTTCTGTTTATCTCTTTTTAGAGGAAGGCTACTGATTTGTTTGAGTTAATCTTATATCCGGCCACTTTGCTGAAGTTGTTTATCACATGTAGGAGTTCTCTGGTAGAATTTTTGGGTTGCTTATATATACTATCATATTATATATAAATAGCAATACCTCGAGTTCTTCCTTTCTAATTTGTATCAATTTGACCTCCTTTTGATGTCTAATTGCTCTAGCTAGAATTTTGAGTACTATATTAAATCTATAGGGAGAGAGTGGGCAGTCTTGTCTAGTCCCTGATTTTAGTGGGATTGCCTCAAAATTTTCCCCATTTAATTTGATGTTGGCTGTTGGTTTGCTGTATACTGATTTTATGTTTAGGTATATGCCTTGAATTTTTCATCTTTCCAATACTTTTAACATGAAGGAGTGTTTTGTCAAAGACTTTTTTAGCAACTAATGAGATGACCACCATTTCTGAAATAGACAATTTTCTAGACAGATACCAGGTACCAAAGTTAAATCAGGATCAGATAAAACATCTAAACAGTCACATAGTAAAGAAATAGAAGCAGTCATTAAAAGTCTCCTAACAAAAAAAAAAAAAAAAAAAAAAAAAAGCAAGCCCAGGACCAGATGGGTTCACTGCAGAATTCTATCAGACCTTCAAAGAAGACCTAATACTAATACTCTTCAAACTATTCCACAAAATAGAAACAGAAGGAACACTACCTAATTCATTCTATGAAGCCACAATTATACTTATACCTAAACCACACAAACACCCAAAAAAGAAAGAGAACTTCAGATCAATTTCACTTATGAATATTGAGGCAAAAATACTCAATAAAATTCTTGCAAACTGAATCCAAAAACACATCAAAACAATCATGATCAAGTAGGCTTCATCGCAGGAATGCAGGGAAGGTTCAATATACAGAAATCCATCAACTTAATCCACTATATAAACAAACTCAAAGGAAAAAAAACCACATGATCATCTCATTAGATGCTGAGAAAGCATTTGTCAAAATTCAATACCCCTTCATGGTGAAAGTCTTGGAAAGATCAGGAATTCAAGGACCATACCTAAGCATAGTAAAGGCAATATACAACAAACCAGTATCCAACATCAAACTAATGGCGCAAAACTTGAAGCAATCTGACTAAAATCAGGGACTAGACAAGGCTGCCCACTCTCCCCTATCTATTCAATACAGTACTCAAAGTCCTAGCCAGAGGAATTAGATAACAAAAGGAGCTCAAAGGGATACAAATTGGAAAGGAAGAAGTCAAAATATCACTATTTGCAGATGATATGGTAGTATACTATTTTTTGTTGTAAAATCAAAGCACTACTTTATTAAATGAGTTATTTTTCACAATATGTACATGAATATAACTACAATTGTAAAAAATTATAACAAGAATAGACTGATTTTTTTTTCAGATTTTCATATCATAGTCAACTGTACATTTACATGGAATTGTCTTTTCATGAAGCCCAAAGGGAACAGCATATAAATGAGTGTTTCTGTAGCCCCTTTATTTTTTGCTGATCAACTGTTTGTTTAAAAAAGCAGCTGCAGGTTTGTTACCTAAGGTCTGAGACAGAAGAAGAGTCAAAAGTGCCATGAATTCACCTATAAACATCTTTATGTCTGCACATCAGGCAATTCTGGAGGAAGTGGAATCTTAGGGATCTTGCTCTCAAATGTGCTGCTTGAAGGTCTTGGTGTCTGGCGTTTGTGTCCTACAGACTGTGCAGATATACATTAAGGCAGCTCTGGCAGCAGCCTTTTTGGTTATTCCCTTGTTTCTTCTTTTGTCCAGCCTGCTTTTTTGGTATTTTTCTGCTGAGACTGAATCTTCTGCTGTCCACAAGCCATATCCGGGCCTGGCTGATCTGGTGTCTGAGAGACCAGGCAGAGCTAGAAGAGTTGGACAGGCCAAGCAGGGAAGGAAAGGTCAAGCCCCACACCACTTGGGGGCTCTGCCACCTGTAGAGACAGGAAGGACCTAGCAGAGCTGCATTTCTTTTATACAGGACAAATTTGGGGTCAAAAGTGTTGTAGGTGAGTTGGTGTCCCCATCCCACCACTAGGGGTCCTGTCTGGTTACTGGAGTGGTCTCTTTAGATTTCTTATCCCAACTGGTGGGGATTTTGGCTAAGATCATCTGTAATGAGTCCTAGGTGCTTCCATCATCCCAGATATCTGGGACTTCCTAAAGGTTCTCACGCAGCTGTGTATTTCCATTCATTGTCCTGGCCTTCTGGAACTCTCTCTTCTCTCTCCCCATACCTGATCCTGCCTCCCTTTTGCCTTCCCCTTCCCCTCTCCGACCCAGTTCTCTCCCTCCCTCAACCTTCCATGACTATTTTATTCCTTCTAAGTGGGATTCAAACATCCTCACTTAGGCCTTCCTTCTTGTTTAACTTCTTTAGGCCTGTAGGATATATCATGGGTATTTTGTACTCTGGGTATAATATTCACTTATCACTATGTACATACCGTGCATGTCCTTTTGAGTCTAGGATACCTCACTCAGGATGATATTTTCAAGTTCCATCCATTAACCTGCAAAATCATAATGTCCTTGTTTTTAATAGCTAAAGAGTATTCCATTGTGTAAGTATACCATATTTTCTGTATCAATTCTTCAGATAATATACTTAAATGACCCCAAAAATTCCACCAGAGAACTCTTAAACCTGATAAACAATTTCAGCAAAGTGGCTGGATATAAAATTAACTCAAACAAATCAGAAACCTTCCTCTACACAAAGGATAAACAGTCAGAGAAAAAAATTAGGGAAATGACACCCTTCACAATAGTCACAAATAATATAAAATACCTTGGTGTGACTCTAGCCAAGCAAGTGAAAGATCTGTATGACAAGAACTTCAAGTCTTTGAAGAAAGAAATCAAAGAAGACCTCAGAAGATGGAAAGATCTCCCATACTCATGGATTGGCAGGATTAATATAGTAAAAATGGCCATCTTGCCAAAAAGAATCTACAAATTCAATGCAATCCCCATCAAAATTCCAACACAATTCTTCATTGAGCTAGGAAGAGCAATTTGCAATTTCATTTGGAATAACAAAAAACCCAGGATAGCTAAAATGATTCTCAACAATTAAAGAACTCCTGGGGGAATCAGCATCCCTGACCTCAAGCTGTACTACAGAGCAGTAGTGATAAAAGCTGCATGGTATTGGTACAGTGACAGGCAGGTAGATCAGTGGAATTAAATTGAAGACACAGAAATGAACCCACACACTTAAGGTCACTTGATTTTTGACAAAGGAGCTAAAACCATCCAGTGGAAAGAAGACAGCATTTTCAACAAATGGTGCTGGTTCAACTGGAGGTCAGCATGTAGAAGAATGCAATTCATTTTTATCTCCTTGTACAAAGCTCAAGTCCAAGTGGATCCAGGACCTGCACATAAAACCAGATACAATGAAACTAATAGAAGAGAAATTGGGGAAGAGCCTTGAACACATGGGCACAGGGGAAAATTTCCTGAACAGAACACCAATGGCTTATGCTCTAAGATCAACAACCAACAATGGGACCTCATAAAATTGCAAAGCTTCTGTAAGACAAAGGACACTGTAAATAGGATAAAGCAGGTTGGGAAAAGATCTTTACCAATCCTACACCTGATAGAGGGCTAATATCTAATATATACAAAGAACTCAAGAAGTTAGAATGTAGAGAATCAAATAACCTATTAAAAAATGGGGTACAGAGCTAAACAAAGAATTCTCAACTGAGGAATATCGAATGGCAGAGAAGCACCTAAAAAAATGTTCAACATCTTTATCCATCAGGGAAATGCAAATCAAAATGACCCTGAGATTCCACCTCACACCAGTTAGAATGCCTAAGACCAAAAACTCAGGTGACAGCATATGCTGGTGAGGATGTGGAGAAAGATGAACCCTCCTCCATTGTTGGTGGGTGAGGCAGTTCCTTAGAAAACTGGACATAGTACTACTTGAGGACCCAGCTATACCACTCCTGGGCATATACCCAAAAGATGTTCCAACATATAATAAAGACACAAGCTCCACTATGTTCATAGCAGCCTTATTTATAATAGCCAGAAGCTGGAAACAACTCAGATGTCCTTCAACAGAGGAATGAATACAGAATATGTGGTACATTTACACAATGGGGTGCTAGTCAGCTATTAAAAACAATGAATTAATGAAATTTCAGGCAAATGGATGGAACTAGAAAACATCATCCTGAGTGAGGTAACCCAGTCACAAAAGACAACACATGGTATGCATTCACTGATAAGTGGATATTAGCTCAAAAGCTGGGAATACCTAAGACACAATTCACAGACCACATGAAGCTTAGTGAGAAGGAAAACCAAAGTGTGGATGCTTGAGTTCTTCTTAGAAGGAGGAACAAAAGACTCATGGGAGGTAGAGGATAGGAGGGACTTGGGAGGAAGGGAGGAGGGGGAGACGGAAAAAGGTGTCAGGATCAGGTATGGGAGGAGATGTGATGGTATACAGAGAGTCAGGAATTTGAACAGAGGTGTGTAGCAATGGGAGATGAAGAACTGGGGGTATCCACCAGCAAGTCCTAGGTGCCAGGAAAGCAAGAAGCCTCCAGAACCGAACAGGGATGAGACTAGCTGAAATGCCCAACAAAGGGGAAGAAGAACCTGTAGAGACCATATCCAGAGGTTAGGCAAGGCCCCCTGTTGGGGAATAGGGTCACTCACTCATCTCCAAATTTTTAACCCAAAATGGCTCCTGTTTAAAGGAAATACAGGGAAAAAGTGTGGAGCAGAAACTGAAGGAAAGGCCATCCAGAGACTGCCCTACATGGGGAGCCATCCCATATACAGACACCAAACCCAGACAGTATTGTGGATGCCAAGAATTGCTTGCTGATAGGAGCCTGTTATAGCTGTCTCCTGAGAGGCTCTGCCAGAGCCTGAAAAATACAGAGGTGGATGCTCACCACCAACCATTGTACTGAGCAAGGAGACCCCAATGGAGGAGTTAGAGAAAGGACTGAAAAAGCTGAAGGGGTTTGCAACCCTATAGGAAGAACAACATCAACCAAGCAGATCCGCCGAGCTCCCAAGGACTAAACCACCAACCAAAGAGCACACATGGAGGGACCCATGGCTCCAGCCACATATGTAGCAGAGGATGACATTGTCTGGCATCAATAGGAGGGGATCTGGTTCTGTGAAAGTTCGATTCCCCAGTATAAGGGAATGCCAGGGTGGTGAGGTGGGAGTGGGTGGGTAGGAAGGGGAGTTCGCTCACAGAGGCAGGGGTTGGGGAAATCGGATCTGGGGGAAAACCGGGAAAGGGGATAACATTTGATACGTAAATACATAAAATATCCAATAAAAAATGTAAAAGAAAGAAAGAAAGAAAGAAAGAAAGAAAGAAAGAAAGAAAGAAAGAAAGAAAGAAAGAAAGAAAGAAAGAAAGAAAGAATCCATTCGAAAACCAATGGGGGGTGGGGGAATCATCCAATTCACGTAGGTTTTCCAGTTTTGTTTAGTACAGGCGTTTGTAGTAAGAGCTGATGGTTTTTTGAATTTCCTCAGTTTCTGTTGATATGTCTCCCTTGTCATTTTTGATTTTGTTAATTTGGATACTGCCTCTGTGCCCTTTAGTTAGTTATCTATCTTGTTGATTTTCTCAAAGAAACAGCTTTCGGTTTTGTTGATTCTTTGTTTTGTTCTTTTTGTTTCTAATTGGTGTTTTTCAGCCCTGAGTTGGGTTATTTTCTGCCATCTACTCCTCTTGTGCGTGTTTGCTTTTTTTTTTTTTTTTTTTCTAGAGCTTTCAGATGTGCTGTTAAGTTGCTAGTGTAGGATCTTTCCAACATCTTCATGAAGGCATGAATTTTCCTCTTAGCACTGCTCTCATTGTGTCTCATGAGTTTGTATATGCTATGTCTTCATTTTTGTTACATTCTAGAAAGTTTTTAATTTCATTCTTTCTTTCTTCCCTGACCACATTTTCACTGAATAGAGAGTTGTTCAGTTTCCATGAGTATGTGGTCTTTCTGTTGTTTTTGTTGTTACTGAAGACCATCTTTAGTCCATGGTGATCTGATAGAATCCATGGAATTATTTCAATCTTCTTGTATCTGTTAAGGCTTGTGTTGTGTCTGATTCTATGGTCAATTTTGGAGAAGGTTACATGAGGTGCTCATAACAATGTATATTTTTTTGTTTTAGAGTGAAATGTTCTATAGATATCTGTTAAATCCATTTGGTTTATAATTTATGTTATTTTCTCTCTGTCTCTGTTTACTTTCTCTTTCCACGTTCTGTCCATTGGTAAGCGTAGGGTTTTGAAGTCTCCCACTATTATTGTGTGAGGTTCAATGTGTGTTTTGAGCTTTAGTAAAGTTTTGTTTCCAAGTATCATGTGCATGTGGGATATAGACTTCAGAATTGAGAGATCATCTTGGTGTGTGTTTCCTTTGATGAGTATAAAGTGTCTTACCCCATCTCTTTTGATAACTTTTGGTTGAAAGTCTATTGCATTGGATGTTAAAATGGCTATTTAGCTTGTTTCTTGGGACTGTTTGCTTGGACAATTTTTGTTTCTTTTACTCTGAGTTAGTGTCTGTCTTTGTCACTGAGGTGTATACACTAAAATGCTGTGTCCTGTTTAGTATCCAGTCTGTTAGCCTATGTCTTTTTATTGGGTATTGAGTTCATTGGTGTTGAGAGATAGTAAAGACCAAGGATTGTTGATTCCTGTTATTTTTTATCTTAAAGGTGGTATTATGTTTGTGTGGTTGTCTTCTTTGGGGTTTGTTGTGAGATTATTAATTTCTTGTTTTTTTCCCTTGGGTGTATTTTCTCTCCTTTTGTTGGTGTTTTCCATCTATTATCCTCTGTAGTGCTGGATTAGTGGAAAGGTATTGTTTAAATTTGGTTTTGTCATGGAATACCTTGGTTTCTCATCTATGGCAATTGAAAGTTTTGCTGGTTATAGTAGCCTGGGCTGGCGTTTTTGTTCTGTTAGGGTTTGTATGACACCTGCCCTTGATCTTCTGGCTTATAGACTGTCTGTTGAGAAGCTGGTGTAATTCTGAGAGGTCTGCTTTTATATTTTACTTGACTTTTTCCCCTTACTGCTTTTAATATTCTTTCTTTGGTCTGTGCATTTGATATTTTGATTACTATGTGATGGGAGGAATTTCTTTTCTGCTCCAATCTACTTGGTGTTCTGTAGGCTTTTTGTATGTTCATGGGCATCTCTTTCTCTATGCTAAGGAAGTTTTCTTCTATGATTATGTTGAAGATGTTTTCTGGCCTTTGAATTGGGAATCTTCACCCTCTTTTATTACTATTATTCTTAGGTTTGGTCTTTTCATTGTGTCCTGAAATGCTTGGATGTTTTGGGTAGGAGATTTTTGCACTTTCTATTTTCTTTGACTGTTATGTCAGTTCTATGGTATCTTCTATGCCTGAGATTCTTTCTCCTATCTCTTGTATTCTGTTGTTGATGCTTGCATCTGTAGCTTCGGATCTCTTTCCTGGGTTTTCTAACTCCAGGGTTGCTTACCTTTGTGATTTCTTTATTGTTTCTATTTCCAATTTTAGATCCTGGATGTTTTTGTTCAATTCCTTCACCCATTTGATTGTGTTTTCCTGTATTTCTTTAAGGGATTTATTGGCTTCCTCTTTAAGGGCTTCTACCTCTACCTCTATTCTCCTGTATTTCTTTAAGGAAGTTATTTATGTCCTCCTTAATTTCCTCTATCATCTTCATGAGATGGGAATTTAGGTTAGAATCTTGCTTTTCAAGTGTTTAAGGGTATCCAGGGCTTGCTGTGGTGGGAAAACTGGCTTCTTACAGTGCTAAGTGGCACTGTTTTTGTTTCTTATGTTTCTGTGCTTGACGTTCACCATCTGGCTGTCTCTGGTATTAACTGGCCTGGTTATCTCTGACTAGAGCCTTTCCCTTCTATGAGCCTGTTTATGAAGAACTTCTTGGGAATAGAGTTGTCTCTGGGTATGGGAACACTGATCTGCCATGACCAGAGTTGTGGTCCAGAAGTAAGATATCATAGTGATTTTTTGGGTAGTTTTTAGAAGTCTGGAAGTGCATGCTATTCTATTTCAAATGTTCTTGGCTTTGCAATTTTTACTACTGTCCTTTGCAGTGATGACCCCAGATGTGTGCCTGTATGCATATATGTGCAAGTATATATCCACATGTTTGCACATGGATGTGAAGGCCAGAGGTTAACACTGTATGCCTTCCTCAATTATTCTCCACCTTACTTTTTGAGACTACAGCTCTGACTTAACTTGAGGCTCATTAATTTTGCTAGACTTCTGGCCAGCAAGCTCCAAGGATCCTCTTGTTTCTGCTCCCTGCTCCCCATTCTGCAGTTATAGGCTTGTACTGCAGTACTTGGCTTTTTAACTGGTCCTGAAGATCTGAAGTCAGGTAGTCATGCATTTCAGCAGGTGCTTTACAATTGAGGGATCACCTCAGCTGTGTTTTAGAAACCCGAAGATCTGTCTTGCTGTTGGTAAACAATCAGCTCTGATATGAATCTCCTTTAAAACCCATCCAGTTTTTTTCATTCCTGCCACTCAACTATTAACAGCACTTTTGATAGCCTCTCCCTGAAATACAGTTAATGCTCAGTACAGATAGGAAGAATAAATGAACAACTATTTCATGAATGTATCCCTATCTTAAAGACAGAGACATTGATCTACATGAAGAAAATGTACTTGCATAGAATTAAAAAATCTGGATTCATTTTCCATTTTGAAAATAATTTTATCTTTGGAAAAAAATCTATCGATCTTTTGGAAGTTCAGTTTTCTTATGTGACAATGAGAATCTTTCACGCTGAAGGCTTATTGGAAGGTTTGGAATGAAACAGATGTGAGGATGCTTTCAAACTGAGGCTATCTGCTATGCGGTCCAGGACTAATTTATTAAAACATACTGCTACTCATGATCATCAGCTTAATGACATCAGGACAGAGTAGCCCAGTGTTCTCTCTTCTGCTTCTGAACAGCTCCAGAGACTTCATGCCTGCTTACTACCAAATTTGTACACATCGCCAACATTTATCATTAAAGAAATGTTGTGCATCTACTTTCAAGAAAGATTGTAAAATAGGTTTCCCTAAACCCCTTTCAGGCATCCTGAATGTTACTTCTGCCTCTCTCTTTCTTTCACTTTACCTTCCTGTCTCCTTCCCCACTTGTTTTCTCGTGGTTTTTCCATTTCTCCCTTCATAGCATCTGTTTTCTATATACCCCTCTTTAGAGTTCTATCTCCCCTTCCCCCTAGAGTCCCTTTTTACTTCCTGGTATCTGTAATTGCTTCAGGTTATACTCTCCAGTCTAAGGATTTGGAGCTGGACCCACAGCTAAAAGAACATATGGTGTTTGTCTTTCTAGGTCTATGTTACATTGTTCATTGTAGTACTTTTCAGTTCTATCTTTTGACCTATAAGTTTCATCATTCCAGTTTTGTTTACAGCCAAAAGAACTATATTATGTATCTATTCCACATTTTTACTATCTATTCATCAATTGATGGGTATCTAGGTCATACACCACAGAGGAAAACCTACTCCTACCATTTTGTTAAGCTGATAGAACTTCCAATTGCCTTCTCATACCTAAAGGATATGTTTATCTTTATTCCTATAGATAAGTGCTGCGCTCCCTCCTCAGAGTAGTGTCTTCTTGCACCAGATGGGCCATTATGGAGAACCACAACTGTCAAAATGCATAGATTAATTGACTATGGAGTGTGCATCTTCAAATAAAATGTCTACAACGCAACTTCTATACCCCCATCAAAGAATGTCTCAGAAGAGTGGGTGGAAATACTATGAGAGCCGGAGAACTAAGAGAATTGCTGCAAAGTAGTCTCCTGGACATTTCAAAGATGGTGCACCAATGAACTCCCAGCATATTGTTACCTGGACAAAAACTTCACAAAGTCACTCCAGTCAACTAGCATGGGTGTGGAAAGGGCATACAAAGCCCCACTTTTATTTGAAGAGGTACAGGTAGTTGGTGGCTGCTGGGGGAGAGAGAGTCAATTTTGTTCAGGGACAAACCTCTTGATATGTTGTCCCTGCCCAAGTGGTCATCCATATACCTACATTTACAGTGGAAATGCTAAGCAGAATGTGTGTGTGTGTGTGTGTGTGTGTGTGTGTGTGTGTGTGTGTGTGTATCACTGACAGTTATAGAGTAAGAGGTGGCAATCATGAATTTGAGAACAATAGGTGAGGAAGACACAAGAGGAGTTAACGGGGACAGAAAAGTGGTAGATACTATGAAAAGACATTGTACCTATGTGTGGAGTTTTTAAAGAAATTAGTTCAATATTTTAAATTGATTAGGCATAATTTTCCTTGTAAATGACAACTTACTAAGAGTGTTAAAGGATGAATTTTATTATTTACTTGTATGCTTGGAAATATAAATTCTCTGTAGATAGTAAGAACAAATCCAAATTTCCATGTGCACCACCAAAAGCGAAGCCTATGCATATAGTATGTTGTAGTATCTTTAAATAATAGATTTTACAATCCCAGATGAGAAGTTTTGACCATTTATAATTTATTCAGTTTTGTAGCTCATGAATAGAAGTACATAAAAGATCACTGACACATTCTCATTCTTCCTGTTTTAACCTGCATTTTCCCCAGAATATTAAATACAAGTCTTGATACTGACATACCTTATCCAATTCTTCTGAGAATAATATTAATAACTTTGATTAGTTACAGCATTTATGTTTTGCATATGAACAGTTGGCTGCTGGTTGTTTGGTTTGTTGTTTGTAACATTAGGAAAGTGGAAGAGAAATTTTTACTGTCTTCAAATCATTTTCCTCTCTAATGGGATTTTTGAGAATGTTCTGCAATTGCATAGTTTATTTTTTATTCTAAAAATCTCATATAGTATGCATTTAAACAATAGGGTTGTGTCCTCAGGCCTACTAAAACAGGTAACCTAATGATAATCAAGCTATTACTATGGAATATATGAAAATAAATATGACTAAATAAACTAGAAACAAAAAGATTGGGATCCCAGGGCTATCAGGAGAAATCCCTATTGTTTGGTGGTAGTTTTCTTTCAGAGAAAGTCTCATCAGATGGATAAAGTTGCTTTTTCTTTGCACTAAGCTAGGGTTTCTTTAAAATCAGAATTTGTATTCTCAAATCTCTACTCTACAATGCCACCACAAATGTACTTTAGGAGCTGGATGGGATCTAAGGTTTACTTTATGAGAGGAAGCCATGCCTAATACTGCTCAGGTGACTAAGAACCTGAGATTAGATAGGCCAGGGACCTAGGGCAAAACTAACAGAACTATTCTGGTTAAGAAATGTAGCAATGAAATGACTCCTAAGGACATTCTGCTGTACTCAGAGATAAGTGTCTTGTTCAGTCATCACCAGTGGAACTTTCTTCTTCTTCAGTACATAGGAATAAACACAGAGACCCACAACTGGACAATCTGGAGAGAATGAGAAACTTTGGAACACTCAGTCTTAAATCCTTCCCCCCTTGGAGTTCAGGGAACCCCGTGGAAGAGGAGGTAGAAAGATTGTAAGAGCTATATGGAATGGAAGACACCAAGAAAACAATGCCTTCTAGATGCGACAGGGCTGATACACATCTGAACTCACAGTGACTGTGGCAACATGCACAGGACTGGACTGCAGAGATGGGGCGCAGAGAGGACACAATTCTCCATCCCTAGCCTAGAAGCTATTTCCAAATGGTAACTATTCACAGAGGAAGACTTAGTTTTCTCCAATGAGTCTCACTAGGTACACAAAAGACACTGAATGGCAGGCCCATCAGTATATGGACAAAGCAAAAATAACTCAATGGCCTTCTTAGAGGTTTGGTTTTTTGTTTTATTTATGTATTTATATATTTATGTATTTATGTATTTATGTATGTATGTATTTATTTATTTATATTATTGTGTGTTTTTTGTTTTGTTTTGTTTTTTGTTTGTTTTTTTTGTCACATAATGCTTGTTTGGGCAGCTTTTTAAAACGTCTTTTGCTTATTTATTATGGTTTTTAATTTTGTTTTTATGGGTATTCTCTGTGTGTGAATATATGTATCTGTATCCGTATGTGGATTTTTGTGTTTTTCTTTGGCTTTTTTCCCTATTTTTTTCATATTCTACTTTTGTTTTTATTTTGTTTTTTATCATTTTTCAGCTGCCTGCTTGTCTTCTAATGAGACGGAGAAAGGAAGGGTGTTGATTTGGGTGGGTGGAGAAGTAAGAAGGATCTGAAAGGAATCAGGGGAGGGGAAACCATAGTCAGAGCATATTTTATGAAAAAAATCCATCAAAAAATTTAGCAAGGAGAGAGTGAGGAATTATTTCAGTTTAGAACCTCGACTGTGTTGCATGCACAGCAGAATCTTCCAGAATGTGGCTAACTTCTTAATGGAAGCATTCGAAGCTGGAAGAGCCTGGAGTAATGTTAGTGTAGTTTTTAGTTCTTTTGCTCACTTTCTGTGATAACACTATGTGCCTGTGTGCGCATACATGTTTGTGTGCAGTAAGTATACACATGATTACAAGTTTTGTTTTAGTATAAGAAAATATGGCAACAGGCATGTAAAGATCTTGGAGAGAATCACGCCCACCCATTCTTTTGCTTCAACTATTTGTGCCAGGCATCAGTTAATTTTTTTTGCTCAAATATTTGAGTACATTAAATCTGAAAATGTAGTTGTCAGCTTGGTAAATACACACTTTTAAATTTTTCTCATACTATGTATCTGTTTGGTTTATTTTTGAAAATTTCATTTTAGTTTATAACCTTAAAATTAACATCAGATTAAAGGGATGAACATGTCACACAAAGAAGTAAAAGTACAATTGTCTTTCCTTTGGGAGAAACAAAATGTATACATTGGGTTATATGTTTTAATTGTTTCATTTTTTCAACATAGAAATATAGATTTCTAAGAGTAACTCTTTACTGCATGTTTAATACTTGGTATGGCATATTCGGTTTTGGATATTACTAGAAATACCAACTGAAAATATAGTTTTCATTTGATTATTCAGAGTACCAGGGACCAGATATGTTTTAAAGTTCCAAATTCTTTCAAATTTCAAATATTTGATTTAATGAGAAATCTTGGGAATGGGACCTAAGCCTAGCCATGAAATTTATCCATTTCATATCTACTTTATGTAGATAACTACTTATGTAATCTTTTTGGTGTACCTGAGTTTTCTTTGCCATGCCCTGATTCAGATAGACAGGAAGATAGCAAGTACTATAAGTTTCCATTTCTTCACCTTTTGTTCTATTTGAGCCCTAAGTGGCCTGGGTGATGCTGTCTATATTGGGCTTTGCTGAGTCTCCCAATGCTACTCATTTTCTCTAGAGATGCACTCCCACACATAACCAGAAATAAGGGTTAATTTGTACTTCCTGGGGCCCAGTCAAGTTGACACATAAAATTAGTCATCACATTAATTTGAGTTTTGTGTATATTTTATGAAAGCACAGGGAAGTCTGGGATGTCTCAATAATTTTTTACCATAAGAAAGTTAGAGATAATTCCTGTAATTTCCTGCCATTTGTATTATTATCCAAAATAATTTACCTCAAAGTCAGTTGGAACAGATCATAAACACCTGTGTTTCTCTCTTCTTATGTGGAATTTTGTCATGTAAATTGATGATATAAAAATTGTGTGAATAAGTAGACAAAATTCTTTCACAGTCTTTAGTACTATGATAACTTGGGGGGGTAGTGAATAAACAGATAGGAGAGAGGGAGGGGAGGAGAGAGGAGGAGGAGGAAGGAGGGGGAAGGACAAGGGAGGGAAGGGAGGAGAAGAGAGCAGTGGATAGAAGATGTGAGTAGTGCATTTGCCACTGTTTCTTGCCCAGATCACCGATATTTTTATAAAGAGAAGTGTAAATATTTATAGGAGGTATGTGTAAGTTTTAGAGTTTGTAAATTAGAGCATTTATGCAAGTAAACATAAAACTTGTCTGGAGAATCAATCTCTTGTTGGATTTCTTGGGATATCTATCAGAAAACACTTTGATGGTTTTGAATACTGATTGTAAGACCAATTTAAAACCAAAAACTCTGTACCAGAAACTGTCTTCCTTGGAAAAACAGGTCTGGATCATTGAATGATTGCATTCACTCTCTTCTCTCTCTCTCTTTTATCTCTTTTGTAGACATTTACAGGGAAGCCTTATGTAATAGGAAAGGAAATTTGGTTTTCCAGTGTGCTGAATTTTAACACTTTGACACAAAAGAGTGATTACTTTAAATAAATTTTGAACCTACAATTGAAAGATGAAATAAAACTCATTACACATTCCCAAGTTAAGACAAATTGGCAATGAACTCAGAGACCCTACAGTTTATCGTGTCTACATTAGGATATTCTATTTAAAAACAAAGCAACCAAATAAAACATTAATATAAACTGGTATCAGTGGAGGCAAGATGGCTCAGTGGCTAAAAGGTATTTGTTGCCTGTCCTGACCAGCCAATTTCTATTTCTTGGACACATAATGGAAGGAGAGTACCAACTCCTCTAAGTTGTCCTCTGACCTTCACATCTAGCTGTAGCATGTTTGTGGTCCCTCCATTACTAAACAAACAAATAAATGGGGAAAATGAAAAGATAAATTGGCATCAGACAGTTTAAATTGCACTTCACAGTCCAGTGCTAGATTCACTGTCCTAAGGTTCTTTTAATAGCTCCGGGTTATTTGCAAGATACATTCATGCTTGTCTGTTTTGTTTGGATCTTAACAATGACACATTTTGGAAATATCTTTCTTGGACTTTTGAAGGGTAGTTGTGAAACTCTCATAAGTGAAGAATTCTGGCAGCTTCTGTTCCACAGTTGGGTTTGCTGTCTGCTTTCCTGGTGATATTAGGTATTTATTAAGACTATTCACAGGGCAGGTAAACCTCTGGCTATCACAGGGAAGTGAGCCACGATCTACTGTTTCTAAAGGACTTTATTTAAAGATTCAAAGACTTTGCAATTTTTAAAAGTTACTTAAACATTGAAATGAGAGAAAGAATTGAAATAAACAAAGTGAAAGATTTAATTTAAATATTTAATTTCTAATTAATGCTAGAAAAATTAAAGAGGAATATATTGCAAACATTAAAAAAGGAAAGATTAACAAATACTAGTAACATTAGCATTTGAACCTTTAGATTTATTTGATGTTGTCAGGAAATACAAGCCCTTCCATGTCCCATTACTGCCTGCTTCGTTAGCTTCTCCAGAGCTGAGCACCACTGAGAAGTCACCTCATGTGCTCATCATCCAAACTCATAGACCGCTGTGCCTGCTCTGTCAGAGCATACCCTGCTAACCACATGTGGCCACCTATGCCATAATAAAATAAGGTATATTTTATTCCTCGGAGCTGTGCCATGCAGTAAAGGCTCTATATCTGTGTTCAGCTGGTAGACAGGTCAGGTGAGGTGCTGGGCACCTGTACCATTGCAGACATCCTGACATACTCTTTGCAGGTTCTAAGCTCTGTACAGATTGTATTTATATTGTATGTATTGTATCCTACAGTACATGCTATGGAGCTTTCTGTTTCACCCAGATTTATGCTTTTCAGATTTAGTTACACCAATTCAAGTTCATCCTTTCTTCAACACTGCAGTGTCTAAATATCACCGCAGCATATCTAGTCACTGAATCAGGGACATCCAATTCATTTTTACTAATAGACAGTGAGCACTTTTACGTGTGGAATAATATTTAGAGTGTATGTTCCTTGGTTGTAATCACTATTAGGTTTAAAAGATGTGACCAACTCTTTCCCCAAAATGGCAGAGCTGCTTTGTGCTTTTGTCACTAGTGCACAAAACTTCTGCTCCTGTGTTTGCTGATACTTAATATAATTAGAGTACAGTGTGAAGTTTTATTTACTTTTAAAAAGAATTTAAATAATAGTGAGAACGCATTCCTTGTGTTTACTTGAACTTCCTTTGTGAATCGCCTACTGCCTATTCACATTCTTGTAAACATGGCATTCACTCTCACCCTGCTCCCCACGTCATGTGTGTGCATGTGTGTGCATGTGTGTGCATGTGTGTGCAGGTGCGTGTGCATGTATGTGCATGTGTGTGCATGTATGCGCATGTGTGTATATGTGTGTGTGCATGTGTGTGTGCATCTATGTGAATGTGTGTGCATGTGTGTGTGCATGTGTGTGTGCATCTATGTGCATGTGTGTGTGCATGTGTGTGCATGTGTGTGCATGTGTGTATGCATGTATGTGCATGTATGTCTGCATGTGTGTGCATGTGTGTGTGCACACTTGCATTTGGATCTTCAAGCTTGCCAGCAGTGCCTTCACCCACTGAGCCATCCTTCTATTACTAATTTTTAAATTGCTTGTTCTTTTTGAATTAAGGATTATTTTAATAATTTATTTTTAGTTAACTTTATCTCATTTTGTGGTTGTTTTCTTTTCAAAGATGCGTGTGTGATGCATACAAGTTTAAAATTTTATCCTGTAAATGCTCTTTTTTAAGGCTTGATGTTTTTTGAGTCTGGTTTAAGAAAGCATTTCCCATTTTGATATCAGATTGTTAATTTACTCCTTTTCTTCTAAAATAATTGTTTCCTAGATTTATTTATTTTATTGAGACTTATTTTTTCATAAATATCTTAGTCATATTTTTGTTAAATACATTCTTATGTACATTAAAACTATGTTTCTATTGAAAATGAGATCTTTATATTTTTACTAAGACATTACTGGTTTATAAGCATGCTGCTAGTTTCTGCATTGTGATCTTACATACAGGAATATTGTAAAATTGTTTCACTTTTGACAATTTTTGTTGCTTTTGGGTGCTTTCTGTAATTGCATTTCTGCCAATGTATCATAAAATATGGAAGAAACATATATTTTAAATCCCGACAGTGTTGAAAAATTGGTTAGAATTTTTATATTATGTGGAGTAGTAGTAATCACAAATATTGCTATCTTGTATTTGATTAAAAATACTTTGAAGTTTTGTCATTAAATATCAGAGTTAAAATATACATTCTTAGTTTACTGAGTGCTTCTTAATAATATACATATACAGTGTTGAATGTTTTTCCTCCATTTTTGGAATGGTCTTATGAAATCTTCCTTTAATATGTCAATATAACAAATTAGTAGATTTTTAAAATGATCATCTATCTTGCCTCAATTTTCTGGTATCATTATGCTCTCTCTATATGTACGTACATGCAAATACAAGTAGACACATAGATGATGCAGAAAGATGGACACTTTCCATGACTATTTACTCAAATTCAAATATATTTTTTTTAGTTATGCTAATATATGAAACTGGCTTTTAGTCTTTTTAATTCAGTTTTGTCATTTTGAATATTAAGTATAGGCTTAGATTTTTCAAAACCTACTTTAATAAGGATTGTTAAATGTTTTTACCTCCCTTCTAGCCCACCACTCACCAGAGGTAATGGAAAGGAAAGGTTAACAGGGCAAAGGAGGTTGCGGACCTGTTTAGAAATAGTTCTGTGGGGCAAATCTAATCTGTATTGTCAGGATATCAGCAGTTCAGTTCACACAAACCAGCAAGGGCAGCTCCAACCACTCTCAAACATCATTCATGAATCAGCAATGGCAGATCAATCCAGAAGAAATCTCAAGGCTTTGCCAATTGGTCTGAGTCCCTAAGGAGCAGCAAGAAGCCTCTGGAACACAATCAGACCCTTTTGGTCCATTTCTCTCTATGAAATAATGACAAACAATGAGCAGCAAAGAATAGTAAGGTGTACCAACAGCATGCAGTATCACCAGCAATGACCAACATCAGCAAAGCCCAGTGATAATCAGCAAAGAATGGTAAGGCATACGAGTACCATCCAGTAGTGTCCATTGTCTTTTGGGTTATAGTATATCCTTTCCAAACATCATGTGATCTCTCAAGTATCTGTACAAGCAAAACATCACATGCCCTATTTCTAGGTTGTTTCCAGAAAAACACATCATGTCTGTTGTTAGCAAAATATCCTCCCACGTGTCTGCTTCAGCAAAAGATCCTTTCCAGAAAAACGTCCAGTTTCCAGAAAAACATCACATGACCCAACTAAGCCTCCAAAGAAACCAGAAAATTCCACTTCAATTAAGGCAATACTAACTTTATAAAACAAGATGGATAATTTTTTTATATTTTAAAAAATTCTTGGTATATCTTATTCAAAGTGGAGTTTTTAAAAAAAATGAATAAGTAATACTGACACATAAACAAACAATATATGATATCTTCTTTTGGCTAATTTTTCATTTTCCAAATTCTTGACTCCTAGTTTATTTACCTAGAATGTCTCAAAAGTATTAGTGAAGATTTATGCCACAATAATTGTTTTTGCTTGTTCTGTGTTTTGAGATGGGATCTTCATGTAACATAGCTGGCCTTTAACTTTGTGTAGCTGAGGATTGCCTTGAATCTCCAGTCTACCTGGTATGACTTCCCAAGTGCTAGGATTATAAATACATACTACAATGTCTAGCAGCCTAAATAAGTTTTAAATCCTTTGATTTCTAGGAATAGAGGAATACACCATCTCACCTGCTTTTGTTTCTAAAATACAAATATTTCAATATTTGCCATTTTCTTCAGAGCAACCAAAGCTTAAAATGAAATATTTACACATTAACTTTGCTTCCTTTTTCCTTGTGTAATTTTCTCCACTATTAAGCATAGATTCTTTTCTCATACAATAAAATCTGAATACAATTTCCCCCTCCTCTATCCTTCCCAGTCCCTCTCCTTGTCCTTCTCCATTCAAATTCACTCCCTTTCTGCCCCTCAAAGAAGAATTGGCTTCTAAGAGATAACAACAAAACAGCAAAATATAAGATAAATAAATTATATATAATAATGATGAAAGCTGTCACATCAAAGGTGAACAAGACCAGCCAACAGAAAAATAAACGAGTCCCAAGAGAAGGTACAAGAATCAGAGACCTACTCGTTTACATATTCAGGAGTCCCATAAAAACACTAAATTGAAACTTGTGGTGAGTGAGTGTGAATGCAGGGGACTTGGTGCAGACTTGTGTGGGCCCTGTGCTGCTTCTTCAGTTTCTGTGACTTCACATGAGCTTTGCTGTAGAGAGCGGTTAGAGTATTTGCCATTACAAGATGGCACTGACTTCCGCTGTCACTCTAAGGAAACTTATGGATAGCGCGGGGTGACTCACCCGAAGCGCTTGCGCATTAAGGGTGTACATGACTAATCACCGCCCACTCCCGGGGCGCGCCAATCAGTGGAGGACACGCTGCCTCAGGGCTATATAAGCAGCGCCATTCTGGGGCCCGGGGTCTTCCTC
>CM052716.1:68013333-68041195 GCA_028551405.1 Uromys caudimaculatus | reverse complement strand
TCTGGTTTCCCTCCTTGATTTGATGTTTACCATTTATTATCCTTTGTAGGGCAGGGTTTGTGGAAGGATATTGTATAAATTTGGTTTTGTCATGGAATATTTTGGTTTCACCATCTATGTTAATTGAGAGCTTTGCTGGGTATAGCAGCCTGGGATGGCAGTTGTGTTCTCTTAGGGTCTGTATGAGATCTGCCCAGGATCTCCTAGCTTTCATAGTCTCTGGTGAGAAGTCTGGTGTAATTCTGATAGGTCTGCCTTTATATGTTACTTGACCTTTTTCCCTTACTGCTTTTAATATTCTTTCCTTGTTTTATGTATTTGGTGTTTTCACTATAATATGACGGGATGAATTTCTTTTCTGGTCCAATCTATTTGGGGTTCTGTAAGCTTATTGTATATTTATTTTCATCTCTTTCTTTAAGTTAGGGAAGTTTTCTTCTATGATTTTGTTGAAAATATTTACTGGTCCTTTATGTTGGGAATCTTCACTCTCTTCTATACCTATTATCCTTAGGTCCTGTCTTCTCATTGTGTCCTGGATTTCATGGATGTTTTGGGTTACGAGCTTTTTGCATTTTGTATGTTCTTTTACTGTTGTGTCGATGTTGTCAATGGTATCTTCTGCTCCTGAGATTCTCTCTTCTATCTCTTGTATTCTGTTGGTTATGCTTGCATGCATGACTCCTGATCTCTTTCCTAGATTTTCTAACTCCAGGGTTGTCTCTTTTTGTAATTTCTTCATTGTTTCTATTTGTATTTTTAGCTCCTGGATGGTTTTTTTTATTTCCTTTGTCTGTTTGATTGTGTTTCCTGTAATTCTTTAGTGGATTTCTGTGTTTCCTTCTTAAAGGCTTCTAGTTCTTTACCTCTGTTCTCTTGTGTTTCTTTAAGGGTGTTAATTTCTTTCTTAAAGTCTTCTATCATCATCATGAGAGATGATTTCAGATCTGAGTCTTGCTTTTCTGGTGTATTAGGGACTCCAGGGCTTGCTGTGGTGGGAGAGCTGGGTTCTGATGATGCCAAGTGGCCTTGGTTTCTGTTCCTTAGGTTCTTGCCCTTGCCTTTTGCCATCTTGTTAACTCTGATGTTAGCTGATCTTACTTTCTAGCTATGGCTTTTCTCACCTGCAGGCCTCTGTATCAATACTGCTTGAGGACCAGCTCTCTATGAGAGGTGTTTTTTCCATGCTCCTGGGTGAGTAATTTTCTCCTGGTGCTCCTTGACTATGGAACCCTGGTGGCCCAGGCAGACGTCTCCTGCCACAGCCGCCACTCTTGGGATCCAGGGGGTTTCTATGCCTGCCTACCGGAGTCCCTGTGTCTCACAGGTTCAGGGCAGTTCCTGGTGAGCTGTGGAGCTTGTCTTGGGCCCACTCCCGACTTTTCCAAGCTCCTGGGAGGGTATCCCTCTCCTGGCGCTAATCTGCTATGGAGCCCTGTGGCCCAAGCTGAGGTCCCCGGCTGCCCGATGGAGGCCCTTGTCGATTCTTGATCTTAGAGCATAATCCATTGATGTTCTGTTCAGGACTTTTCCTCTGTATTCGAGACTTTTCCCCACTTTCTCTTCTATTAGATTCAGTGGTTTTGTGTGACGGTCCTTGATCCACTTGGACTTGAGCTTTGTACAGGGAGAAAGGAATGGATCAATTTGCATTCTTCTATATGTAGAATGCCAGTTGAACCAGCACCATTTGTTGAAGATGCTGTCTTTTTTCCACTGGATGGTTTTAGCTCCTTTGTCAAAAATCAAGTGACTGTAGGTGTGTGGGTTCATTTCTGGGTCTTCAGTTCTATTCCATTGATCTACCTGCCTGTCACTGTACCAATACCATGCAGTTTTTAATCACTACTGCTCTGTAGTACAGCTTGAGGTTAGGGATGCTGATTCCCCCAGAAGTTCTTTTATTGTTGAGAATAGCTTTTGCTATCCTGGGTTTTTTGTTATTCCAAATGAATTTGAGAATTGCTCTTTCTAAGTCTATGAAGAATCGAGTTGGAATTTTGATGGGGATTGCACTGATTCTGTAGATTGATTTTGGCAAGATGGCCATTTCTACTATATTAATCCTGCCAATTCATGAGCATGGGAGATCTTTCCATCTTCTGAAGTCTCCTTCGATTTCTTTCTTCAGAGAGTTGAAGTTCTTGCCATACAGATCTTTCACTTCTTTGATAAGAGTCACACCAAGATACTTTATATTGTTTGTGACAATTGTGAAGGGGGTGATTTCCCTAATTTCTTTCTCAACCTATTTATCCTTTGAGTATAGGAAGGCTACTGATTTGTTTGAGTTAATTATATATCTGACCACTTTGTTGAATTTCTTTATCAGCTGTAGAAGTTCTCTGATGGAGTTTTTTGGGTCACTTAAGTATGCAATCAAATCATCTGCAAATAGTGATATTTTGATTTCTTCCTTTCCAATTTGTATCCCTTTGACATTCTTTTGTTTTCTAATTGCTCTAGCTAGAACTTCAATTACTATATTGAATAGATAGGGAGAGAGAGGGCAGCCTTTTCTAGTCCCTGATTTTAGTGGGATTGCTTTGAGTTTCTCTCCATTTAGTTTGTTGTTGGCTACTGGTTTGCTGTATATGGCTTTTACTATGTCTAGGTATGGGCCTTGAATTCCTGATCTTTCCAAGACTTTTATCATGAAGGGATGCTGAATTTTGTCAAATGCTTTTTCAGCATCTAATGAAATGACCATGTGGTTTTTTTCCTTGAGTTTGTTTATGCAGTGGATTACATTGATGGATTTCCGCGTATTGAACCATCCCTGCATCCCTGGGATGAAGCCTACTTGATCATGATGAATGATCATTTTGATGTGTTCTTGGATTAAGTTTGCAAAATTTTATTGAGTATTTTTGCATTGATATTCCTTAGGGAAATTGGTCTGAAATTTTCATTCTTTCTTGGGTTTTTGTGACGTTTTGGTATCAGTGTAACTGTGGCCTCACAGAATGAATTTGGTAGTGTTCTTTTTGTTGCTATTTTGTGGAATAGATTGAAGAGTATTGGTATTAGTTCTTCTCTGAAGGTCTGATAGAATTCTGCACTGAACCCATCTGGTCCTGGGGTTTTTTGGTTGGGAGACTTTTAATGACTGCTTCTATTTCTTTAGGCATTATGGGACTGTTTAGGTGGTTTATCTGATACTGACTTAACTTTGGTATTTGGTATTTGTCTAGAAATTGTCCATTTCATCCAGATTTTCCATTTTGTTGACTATAGGCTTTTGTAGTAGGATCTGATAATTTTTTGAATTTCCTCAGAATCTGTTGTTATATCTCCCTTTTCATTTCTAATTTTGTTAATCAGGATACTGTCTCTGTGCCCTTTGGTTAGTCTGCCTAAGGCTGTATCTATCTTGTTGATTGTCTCAAAGAACCAGCTCCTGGTTTTGTTAATATTTTGTATCGTTCTTTTTGTTTCTACTTGGTTGATTTCAGTCCTGAGTTTGATTATTTCCTGCCTTCTATTTGTCTTGGTTTATTAGCTTCTCTTTTGTTCTAGAGCTTTCAGGTGTGCTGTTAAACTGCTAGTGTATGCTCTCTCCAGTTTCTTTTTGGAAAGAAGCTATGAGTTTTCCTCTTAACGTTGCTTACACTGCTTTCGTTGTGTTCCATAAACTTGGGTATGTTATACTTTCATGTTCATGTAATTCTAGGAAGTCTTTAATTTCTTTATTTCTACCTTGACCAAGTTATCTTAGAGTAGAGCATTGTTCAGCTTCAATGTGTATGTGGATTTTCTGTTGTTGTTGTTGCCATTGAAGACCAGCCTTAATCTGTAGTAGCCTTGATCTGATAGGAGGCATGTGATTATTTCAGTCTTCTTATATCTGTTGAAGTTTGTTTTGTGACCTATTATATGGTCAGTTTTGGAGAAGGTACCATGAGGTGCTGAGAAGAAGGTATATTCTTTTGATTTAGGGTGATATATTCTATAGGTATCTGTTAAATCCATTTGGTTCACAACATCTGTTAGTTTCACTGTGTCATCTGTTTAGTTTGTGTTTTCAAGATCTTTCCTTTGATGATAATGGGGTGTTGAAGTGTCCTACTATTATTTTGTGAGCTGCAATGTGTGCTTTGAACTTTAGTAAAGTTTCTTTTATGAATGTGGTTGCCCTTGTATTTGGAGCATAGATGTTCATAATTGAGAGTTTTTCTTGGGAGATTTTTCCTTTGATGAGTATGAAGTATCTTCCTTATCTTTTTTGATGACTTTTGGGTGAAAGTCAATTTTATCTGATATTAGAATGGCTACTCTAGCCTGTTTCTTGGGAACATTTTCCTGGAAAAATTTTTTCCAGTCCTTTGCTCTGAGGTAGTGTTTGTCTTTAACACTGAGGTGTGTTTCCTGAATGCAGCAAAATGCTGGGTCCTGTTTATGGATCCAGTCTGTCAGTCTATGTCTTTTTATTCGGGAATTGAGTCCATTGATGTTAAGAAATATTTAGGAATAGTGATTGTTGCTTGCTGTTATTTTTTATGTTATTTTTATGTTTATGTTGCTGTCTTCTTTTGAGTTTGTAGAAAGATTACTTTCTCGCTTTTTCTAGGGTGTGGTTTCCCTCCTTGGGTTGAGGTTTTCCATCTATTATCCTTTGTAGGGCTGGGTTTGTGGAAACATATTGTGTAAATTTGGTTTTGTCATAGAATATTTTGGTTTCACCGTCTATGGTAATTGAGAGTTTTGCTGGGTATAGCAGCCTGGACTGGCATTTGTGTTCTCTTAGGGTCTGTGTGAGTCTGCCCAGGATCTTCTAGCTTTCATAGTCTCTGGTGAGAAGTCTGGTGTAATTCTGATAGGTCTGCCTTTATATGTTACTTGACCTTTTTCCCCTTACTGTTTTTAGTGTTCTTTCCTTGTTTTATTTTCACTACAATGTGACAGGAAGAATTTCTATTCTGGTTCTGTCTGTTTGGAGTTCAGTAGGTTTCTTGTATATTTATGTTCATTTCTTTCTTTAGGTTAGGGAAATTTTCTTCTATACTATTGTTGAAGATATTTACTGGTCTTTAAATTGGGAATCTTCACTCTCTTCTATACCTATTATTCTTAGGTTCTGTCTTCTCATTGTGTCCTGGATTTCATGGATGTTTTGAGTTAGGAGCTTTTTGCATTTTGCACTTTCTTTTTCTTTTGTGTCAATGTTTTCTATGGTATCTTCTGCTCCTGAGATTCTTTCTTCTATCTCTTGTATTCTATTGGTGATGTTTGCATCAATGACTGCTGATCTCTTTTCTAGGTTTTCTAATTCCAGGGTTGTCTCCCTTTGTGATTTCTTTATTGTTTCTATTTGTATTTTTAGTTCCTGGATGGTTTTTTTCATTTCCTTTGTCTGTTTGATTGTGTTTTTTTGTAATTCTGCTTGTTTGATTGTGTTTTCGTGTAATTCTTTAATGGAGTTTTGTGTTTCCTCTTTAAGGGCTTCTTATTGTTTACCTGTGTTCTCTTGTATTTCTTTAATGAGTTATTTATTTTCTTCTTGAAGTCTTCTATCATCATCATGAGAAATGATTTAAATCTGAGTCTTGCTTTTCTAGTGTGTTGTGGTATCCAGGGCTTGCTTTGGTGGGAGAGTTGTGTTCTGATGATGCCAAGTAGCCTTGGTTTCAGTTCTTTAAAGTCCTTGCCCTTGTCTTTCGCCATCTGGTTAACTCTGGTGTTGGCTGGTCATACTCTTCTGGCTGTGGCTTGCCCCTCCTGCAGGCCTCTGTGTCAATCCTCCTTCAAGACTACCTCTCTCTGAGAGGAATTTGGGTTTGGAGAGCTGTGGCACAGGGTTAGCTCTGGGGTGCAGCCAGAAACCAGAAGGATCTTGTCCCTAGCTGTCTCTTGGTTCCTGTGTCCTGATGGTTCTGTATGGGTCCCTCTTGATCCAGTGAATTTGAACAGAAATGGTGGTCTTGTCTGTGCTCAATGGTGTTTTGGCACTCCTAGGATACCAGCTCTCTCCTGGCACTATTTGAGTATGCAGCCCTGTGTCACAGGATCAGCTCCCCAGCCACTGAAAGAAAGCAGAAGACTACTCCTCAGTCACTGTGTACTGGGATTCCAGGTGGGACCTCTGAGCAGACAGGCTTGTCCACATTCTTGGCAGTCTAGCTTTCTCCTGGCACTATTTGGCTATAGAGCCCTGTGGCACAGGCTGAGGTCCCCAGTCACAGATCGAAACCAGAATGCTCCTGTCCCAGGCTTTTCCTCAGTCCCTGTGTCCTGAGGGCCTGGGAGGCTAGTTTTCTCCTGGTACTATTTGGTTATGGAGCCCTGGTGGCCCAGGCAGAGGTCTCCTGCCATAGATGGAAACTGGAGGGCTCCTGTCCCTGGCTTTTCCTCAGTCCCTGTGTCCCGAGGATTCCGGGTATTCTTCAATTTCTTGATCAGTATATCTAACTTAATAATTTTATAAACTTTTCAAATATGCAAGTTTTAATTTAATGAATTTTTCATGATGTTACGCTTTTGTCTATTTTGCTTCCTTCTACTTTTATCTTGATTATTTCTTCACCTCTACACCCTTAGCCTTAAATTTTTTACACCTTTCTTTTTTTCTTCTTCTTTTGTTTCTTGTTTTATGAAAATTAGCTTATTTTGAATTTTTGTACCATCTATAAATGTTATTCAAAGTGCGTTAGTGTCTTTTAAAGATGTCCCTTCTTAAATTAGTCTATGAGCACTGTTTTATCTATATTACACCAAAGTTGCTAAGTTTTAGTATGCATTCAGTTAAATTATTTTCTTACTTTTCTTTCTTATTTTTTTGAATCACATATTTATGTTTTTAAATTTCCTACTATTTAAGATACATTAGATATTTTGTTATTACTGACTTATAGCTTTTATTCTACTTTGGCCAAAATACTTTTTATAATTTTATATTTATTTATTTATTAATGTATTATTTTAATTTTTAAAAATTTATGATTGTAATTTAATTATGACATATATCCCTTCCTTCTCCTCCAACACCTCTCACTTATTCCTCACCACTCTTATTCAGTTCAAGAACTCTTTTTTTATTAATTGTTATTGTGTGCATTGAACTTATAGTATTACTTGCATGTATTTTCAGGGCTCATCATTTGGTAAAGGACAACTAATTGCATGCTCTTCCTTGCAGAGGACTAGTTCTCCTGTTCCCAGCTTTATTCATCTGTAATTCTTTAGTTGAGGCCACTGAGACTTTTTTTTTTCTGGTCCAGCATATGATCTATTTTGGTGAATATATCATGTGAACTTCAAAAAGGGGCATATGCATTCCTTTATTTTTTGTTATAATTTTTGTACATACCAATTAGATCAAATTGATTTACAATGTTGAAAGCCTTAGCAATTTTTGTGTTTTTTTCAATGCAATTATTGAATGAGAATTATTAAAATCTGTCACTGTCAACTCACTCTCATGTCTGTCAACTTTACAATGTTTGGAGTTTCTGTTGTTAGTGGCATACATAATGAATACTGTTGTCTATTCTTGATGTGATAACCTCTTTGTCACAGTGGAATGCCCACTTTGAAATGTGGTAATATTCCTTGATTTGAAGTCTAATTCATATCAATACACATTTCCCAGATGTCTTTTAATTACTGTTTGTATGATTTACTATTTTCATGTGTTACTTTTACATTTATGTCTTAAATTTTTTTTAGTATATTATGTATGAGTGTTTTGCCTGTACGTATGTGTCATGTGTGTGCTTGGCGCTTGGAGTACTCAGAAGAGGGCATCTGATTTTATAGAACTGGAGTTATAGATAATTATGAGCTACCATGTGGGTTCTGGGAATTAAGCCTAGTCCTCTGCAAGAATAACAAGTGCTTATTTTCTTTTTCATTAGATTTTTTTTTATTGGATATTTTCTTTATTTACATTTCAAATGTTATCCTCTTTCCCAGTTTGCTCCTGGAAACCCCCTATCCCATCCCCCCTTCCCCTGCTTCTATGAGGGTTTTTCCCCAATCACCCACCCACTCCTGCCTCCCTGCCCTCGAATTCCCCTACACTGGGGCATCAAGCCTTCACAGGACCAAGGGCCTCATTTCCCATTGATGCCCTACAGGGCCATCCTCTGCTACATATAAGGTGGATCCATGGGTTCCTCCATGTGTACTCCTTGGTTGGTGGTTTAGTTCCTGGGAGCTCTGGGGGTCTGGTTGGTTTATATTGTTGTTCTTCCTATGGGGTTGCAAACCCTTTCAGCTCCTTCAGTCTTTTCTCTAACTCCTCCATTGGGGACCTAACACTCAGTCCAATAGTTGGCTGTGAGCCTCTGCCTCTGTATTTGTCAGGTTCTGGCAGAGCCTCTAAGGAGATAGCTATATCAGGATCCTATCAGCATGTACTTTTTGGTATCCACAATAATGTCTCGGTTTGGTGACTGTATATGGGATGGATCCCCAGGTGGGGCAGTCTCTGGATGGCCTTTTCTTCAGTCTCAGCTCTACAATTTGTCTCTATATTTGCTCCTGCGAGTATTTTGTTCCCCCTTCTAAGAAGGACTGAAGTACCCACACTTTGATCTTCCTTCTTGAGCTTCATGTGGTCTGTGAATTGTATCTTGGGTATTCTGAGTTTTTGGGCTAATGTCCACTTATCAGTGAGTGCATAACATGTGTGTTCTTTTGTGATTGGGTTACCTCATTCAGGATGATATTTTCTAGTTCTATCCATTTGCCTAAGAATTTCATAAATTTATTGATTTTAGTAGCTGAGTAGTAGTCTATTGTATAAATAAACCACATTTTCTGTATCCATTCCTCTGTTGAAGGACAGCTGGGTTCTTTCCAGTTTCTGGCTATTACAAATAAGGCTACTATGAACATAGTGGAGCATGTGTCTTTATTACATGTTGGAGCATCTTCTGGGTATATGCCAAGGAGTGGTATAGCTGGGTCCTCAGGTAATACTATGTCCAATTTTCTGAGGAACTGCCACATTGATTTCCAGAGTGTTTGTACCAACTTCAATCCCACCAACAATGGAGGAGTGTTCCTCTTTATTCATATCTTCACCAGCATCTGTTGTCACCTGAATTTTTGATCTTAGTCATTCTGACTGGTATGAGGTGGAATCTCAGTGCTGTTTTCATTTGCATTTCCCTGATGACTAAGGATGTTGAACATTTCTTTAGGTACTTCTCAGCTGTTCAATATTGCTCAGTTGAAAATTCTTTGTTTAGCTCTGTTCCCCATTTTTAAAATTGGGTTAACCACTGAGCCATCTTTCCAATTCTTGTGTGTTGTTCTTAATCACCATTTCCATCTCTCTTTTTCCTTCTGGTTCCCTTCCTCTTCTCAAATTTTGCCCCTGTTGCCTCTGACTCCCTCCCCCCACTCTCTTTCTCTCTGACTGCTGTCTTTGTATCTCTCTGTTGCACATATATGCACGCGCACATGCACACACACACACATGCACACACACACACACACACACACGTCTAAGAAATACACATGAGAGAGAAAACACTTTGTCTTCATCTCCCTATTAAATTTTCTTGTTCACTCCACTCCCCTCCTGTTAGTCCTCTTCCTCCATTCTTAGACCCTGTTCTACTTGCAACTCATACACATTTAAATCTAGATTTCACATATGAAAGAAAACACATACTATTTGTTCCTAAGAGTCTCCATTAACTTGATTAACACATTAGTCTCCAGTTCTAGCTATTTTTCTTGAAAATTACATAATTTCCTTCTTTCTGGCTGAGTAATTATACAACGTTCTTGCTATCCATTCATTTGTTAATAGGCATCTAGGCTTGTTCCACATGTTGGTTGTTTTGAATAGTTTGGCACTATGTATATGTAAATCTAAAAAAGTCCAAAATAAGAAGATATACTTGTACAATTGCACACACACACACACACACACACACACACACACACACACACACACACACATACACCTTTTACTTGATGACAAGTAATAATAGCATTATAGAATTTTATAACAGTTATAAAATTACTTCCTCATACTTAATGAGTCTTTAAAAAGAAAAACAAATGGTTTTTTCTTTTTGTCTACATTCAGCACTACAATTAAAACTTCAGTTATGGACAGTAAACTTCATACATGCGTCCGTCACAAAGCAGTGAATACTGATGTATGTCATAGCCAAATTAAATTCTGATACCAACTATGTAGTGAGCCTTGTATTTTACAGATGGACTTAGATCCACAAAAGCATTTCCTGTTTCAAATGCTGGGGTAAAGTTATGATCTGTGACCTCTCCTTCCAACAAACCAGCCAGAGAACAAATCAGAGTTCTCTTTGTTCTACACTTGGGTTCAATTATGTTTTGAGAGCAGCTTAGAGAAACCAGCAGATCAGTTAACTTAAGTTCCCCCCGAGGAACAGAAAGATGGAAGGAGATGCTTAGCACCAGGGACCTAGGAAGAAACAGAGTTTTCATGGCTTCTTGATATGCAACAACTTGAACCTCACCAATGTGAAACTATGCATAAACTTTCACAATGCTGGAATTTTATAGAGTCCTCATAAGGTATGATTGATGAAATCACTGGCCACTGGTGATCAAATCAACTTTCACTCCATCCCATTCCTGGAAACTGGAAGAGGAGGGTAAGATGAAGAGCTCCAACCCTCTGAGCAAATGGCATTTCTCCTGGCAAATAGCACCTATCTTGATATCTTGAGGCTATTCAGAAGCTCTAGTCATTGTGTTTGAACATCGTCAGAATATTGAATTTAGGAACTCTGTAATAGGGACTGACCTCAAAGATCAAATGCCAGGACACAATATTATCATATGACCCACAGCTACAAAGGTTCTAGGAGGTTCAGGAACCAGAAGGAGACATCCAAAATATATTTGGTATTGTATCACAATTATATATCCTTCAAGGAGTTACAAATGAGATAAAAATACACTAGTTTTATTCACATATTTGCCATTTCTGGTACTTGTCACTTCCTTCTGTAAACTCACACTTCACTGTAGCATAACGGTCTGTAAGGAGAACTTAACATTTCTTATATAGTTGACAATTCATATCTGTAGTTTCTGCTTCTAGAGATTTAAACATTTACATTTTTCCCAAATTGTGAGTTGTGATAGCATGTTCTTGTAAGTATCCAGTACTTGATAGTTCCAATTCTAGATCAGTTTGAGGTGCATAGTGAATTCAAGGCCAGCTTCGACTATGTAGTTACATCTTTGAGAGATAGAGGATAGATAGATAGTTAGATGGATAGATAGATAGATAGACAGATAGATAGATAGATAGATACTCTTCCTTGCCTCTTATTCCTAATAATGCAGTATTATCAAGTACTTAATGAGCACTTATACTGAATCATGTACTGTGACTGACTTAGAAGTGATTTAAGGTATATATCAAGATGTGTATTAGTTTTCTTGTCCTGTTTTATATAAGAGATTTAATCATCTATATATTTGAGCATCCCCTGGAGACTGACACCAATCACCCGAGATAATCAAGTAATAGTTGTAATACCAGTCTGTAATATTAATAGCACAACTTCTATATTTTCTTGTTATTTATCATTGTTGAAAGAGCCTTATTTTGTGTGTGTTGTGCATGTGTTTGCATATATATGTATGTATGTGTGTGTGTATATGTGTGTATGTGTATATATATATATATATATATATATATATATATATATATATATATATATATATATATATATCAGAGCAAAATTTTGTGGTTAGTCCTCAGGTATCATTTACCTCATTTTTGAGGCAGGGTCTCTCGATAGCCTGGAATTCAAGTTGACCAGGCTGACATGTCACTGACATGTCATCGAGCCTCAGGAATCAGCCTGTGTCTGCCTCACCAACAGTCACATTACAAGTGTATGCTACCACACCTGGCTTGTGAATGTAGGTTTTTATGGAGTTAACACAGGTCATTGTATCTGCAAGGCAAGCACTTTATTGGCAGAGCCATCTCCTTGATTATTGGTTTATTTTTGAAAGATAAATTTTGGTTTGTTTGCTTTTCGAGTTTTTAAAAAAGATGTGTTTACTTTTGCTTTATGTATGTGAGTGGTTACCTGAATGTACAGTACAGCACGTGCATGCTGCTGCCTGCAGAGCCTACAAAGAGGGTGCTTGAACTCCAGGAACTGAAGTTACAGGCTGTGAGCCACCAAGTGGGTACTGGGAACTGACTCTATGTTCTCTGGAAGAGCAGCCAGTGCCCTTACCTACTGGTCTTTATAGCCCCTTGGTGTTAAGAAATTATTCCATTGTTATTAGACTTACTCCCTTCCCATTTAAAGTAAAAGCTCTCTTAGGGTTTTTCTTCACAAAATAGTGTCTTTTTCTTCCTCTTTGTATTCTAAGGTTTTTTACTTACCTTTTCTTTTCAACAATTTATTATACTGTGGTTTGTTATGATATTGTTATATTATCATTATTATTTCTACCATTATGCTTGATTTTCTTCTGGTTTAGACTATTCAGAATTTCTGTCTTAGTTACTGTTCTATTTCTGTGAAGAGAGAGATGAGAACTGAGCCAACTTATAAAAGAAGGCAGTTAACTGGGTGTTTGCTTACAGTTTTAGAGGGTTAGCCAACGGCTGTTGTGGTGTGGAGGGCAGCAGTAGGCAAGCTGGCATGGCACTGGAATTGTAGCTGAGAGCTACATCCTGATCTGCAGACAGGGGGCGGGGGGGGGGGAGGGAGAGGGGAGAGGAGAGAGGGGAAGAAGAGAGCAGAGAGACAGAGAGAGAGAGAGAGAGAGGGAGAGAGGGAGAGAGAGACTGGGTCTAGCATGGGCTTTTGAAACTTTAAAGCCTACCTCCAGTGACACACTTCTCCCAACAAGGTCACATTTTCTGATCCTTCCTAAAAGTCCACCAGCTAAGATCCAAACATTCAAACATAAGGACCTATGGGGGCAATTCTTATGTTAACAACCACAACTCTTAAATCTGGAAAATTATAATGATGACTGTCTAAAATGTTTTCTCTGATTTCCCTTTTCTTTCTGAGATTCTAATGATGTTTGTATTATTTTATTTGACTTTGTCATGTCTGTCTCTGTTCCCCTGGGTGTGTTTACTCATGCAATATCTTTCCATTAGACAACTTGGATGGTGTGAGTTAAGGATTGCTGCTATTTTGTGTGTTTGTCTCACACAATATGATGCACTCTACCTTCCAGATACTTTTATTTCTTATGGACTTTTAAAAGGCACTCTTGCTTCTTTTTTCAGTGTGTTTACACATTTCTGAGTATACTTAATACTTCTTTCTGATACGCTTACAGTTTCTGTCATTATTTTTACAGGGTTCCCTTTCTCCCTGCTATGGTCCATGTTTTTCCTGGTTTATTTGCAATCCTTTAAAATCACATACTACGCATTATGAATCTTATGGTGCCAGGTGTTATATTTCGCTGCATTCCTTTGCAGAGTGTTGAGCGCTGTGTTGGCATGCAGTCACATTGCTGGGAATCAGTTGCATCTTTTCATGGTTTACTTTTAAGCTTTGTTAGAGGTTTCAGAGAAGTCTTTAGTGGAAGGTCAAGTTAACTTCACTGCAAACATTTCTAATAGTTTATTTTATGGCTTCTTGAGGAATTTTTCTTAGCTCTGTGTAAATTATAAGGACTATAGAAATACAGTTTTCCACCTTCCTTTCCCCAGACTTACAGAGTTTTACCTCATACATATGCAGATCAATAGTTAGCCATGTCTAGTGGATAGCCTATGCATGTCTGGGCAGCACTAACTGTACTCCAGTTAGTACATGATACTCCATGCAGGCTGCCTGGCTGTGGACCTCCCCTACTCTCTGAGTACCTGCCTGATCCCCACTTCCCTCAATGTCACTGTGTCCCAGTCATCTTCTCAGGCAGAGGTCTTCTTCCTGCTGCAGTCAGGAGAGCTGGCCTTGTCCCTTGCCTGGGTTAACCAAGAGAGCTGTCCCTGGCAGTGAGGGTACAGGAAAGTTGGCAGGCTGACCAACTCAGATACCTCTCAGACCTAGATCTAGGGTTTTGAGCTAGCCCACCCCAACATCTACCTCATCTATGAACTTCTGTAGTGCATGAAGGGGCGGGTTCTACAGAATCAAAGCTGTAGGATCTCTATGATACAGGGCAAAAATATGATATCCACAAGTAGTCCCAATAAGCATCGAGGACTGATGCTGTAGCAGAAACCAGAGGTCTTGAAACAGACCAACGACTCACTGCAGTGAACACTTGCGAGTAAAGATGTTTAGGCAGAAGGATATAGTACAGCTTCTATGGTGAAATGTTTTCTTTCTTCTTTATATAGATATTTTTTATTTTCATTGTGTTGTCCTTTTGGTGGAGGTTACAAGGGCAGAGGGGAGATATGGAGAGACAGGGAGATGAGTAGGACTGGGGTGCATGATGTCAAATTCACAAAGAATCAATAAAAAGTCAAAAATATGGGATAAAGATCTAAACAGAGAATTCTTAATAGAGGAATCTCAAATGGCTAAGAAACAGTTAAAGAAATGTTCAACATTCTTAGATACCATGGAAATAAAAACCCCAACTCAATTCCATCATACATTGGTCAGAATGGCTAAAAATAATAACCCAAGTGACAACTCATGCTGGCAAGAAGGTGGAGCAAGGGGAATACTACTCCACTTCTAGTGGAGGCGCAAACGTGTACAACCACCATGGAAATCAATATGAAAGTTCCTCATAAATGGGGAATCAATCTACATCAAGTCCCACCTATGCCACTCCTGGGCATATTCCCAAAGGTTGCTCCATCCTATTACAAGGAAACTTGACCAACTATGTTCTCAGCTTTATTCATAATAGCCAGAATCTGGAAACAACCTACATGTCCCTAAACCAAAGAAGGGATAAAGAAAATGTGGCATATTCACACAATGGAGTATTACTCAGCAGATAAAAAAAATGACATCATGAAACTTTCAGGAAAATGGATGGAACTGGAAACAATCATCCTCAGTGAGGTATCCCAGACCCAGAAAGGCAAACATAGTATGTACTCACTTAAAAGCCTTTTTAGTAAATGATAATCATGTTACAATCCATAGATACAGACAGGATAAGCAATAAGGAGGACTTTAGGAGGAATTTTTGGATCTCCCTGGAAGGGAAAATCAAGCAGATTCCACAGTAGATTGTGGAGCATTTGGGGATGGAAACAGGAGGGATCAGCTGGGGGTTGGTGAAGGGAGAAAATATGGGGAGAGATGACTGGAATTGGAGGGCATTTGAGGAGTGATGTAAGACCTTTAGTGCAATAGAAACTCAGTATTCCATGAAGGTGACCCTAGTGAGGACTGACTCCTAGTAATGAAGATTACGGAGCTCAAACCATTCATCTCTGTAACTAGATGATTTCCATCAACCCAACCACAAAATCAACTTACAATCTATCCTGCCTGCAAGATGTGCTATAACAATGGAGGTGCAGGACCTGTGTAACTGGCCAATGAATGACTGATCTAATCTGAGGCCCATGCCATGAGAAGAAGCCCATGCTTGTTATTGTCTGTATGACTAGGAACCAGAGTCAGGATAGCCCAGAGAACTGGAATTTAAAAAAAAAATCAATAAAATGATTCCTAATGATATTGTGTTATAGGTAAGTGCCTAGCCCAATCGTCATCAAAGGGGATTCCTTGGGCAACTGATGGGAGCTAATATAGAGACCCACAGTCGAACATTAGGAAGAGAGAGAAACCAAATTGTAGATCTCCACTGGATCCCTCTCCTTGGAGCTCAGGGAATCCCATAGAAATGGAGGAGGAAGAATTGTAGGAACCAGCTTGTTGGAAGACATCAGAAGTGCACGGCCCACAGAATTAGCTAAGTAGTGTTCATAGGGTCTCACAGGGACTGAAGAGGCAATCACAGAGTCTGCATGGGTCTGAACTACATCTTCTGCAAGTTTATTGTGGTGTTAGCCTGGAGTTTTTGTCGGACTCCTAACAGAGGAAGTAGGGGTATCTCCGACCCTTTCATCTGCTCTTGGGACCCTTTTTCTTCTACTGGACTACTTTGTCCAGCCTTGATATGAAGGCTTGTGCCTAGTCTTATTGTACCATTATGTGTGTTTGGTTTATATCCCTGGGATGCCTGATCTTTTCTGAAGGGACGTGGAGGAGTGGATCTGGGGGCGACAGGAGGTATGGCAGGGTTGGAAGGAGTGTGTGGGGGGGTCTGCAGTCAGCGTGTATTGTACGGAAGAATAATAATAAAGGAGTACATGGGGTTGCAAGGGAAAGTGGTGGTAGGGACATGGCCAATGGAAGAGGAAAGTGAGGGAGGGATTTGGTCAAAATGCATTGTATTTATATTTATGAAAATTTTAAATAAAAATAAATAAAATAGCAAATATCCATCAGTTACATGAAGCAATATAAATGTATTTAAAAGCATAAACAATTCTGATGAAAGAAAAAATATCAGTTAAAGATAAGAGCATGACTATAGATCTTCAGAAATTTATGTCTACTTCTTGTCTGTTCATAGCTTCCTGTCTGGTAATATCTGCCCATAACCTCCAGCGGTATCTACTTCTTGTCACGAGTTCACTTGACTCTTAGGTCATTTGTGTTCTGCATTGATAGCTCTAGATGCTTACAGGTAATGAACTGGGGCAATTGAAGACTCAGTTAGTTCATTTTCTTATGTTGCCTTTTGTCCAGTTTCTGAACTCTTATTTCATGTTTTTTATCCACTTTTTTTTTATTAGAGAACAATTATCATGGCAGTTAAACTTTCATAGTGGAAGTGAAAGTTTTTGAAAAAAATTTAAGGTATTTTAATAATAATTGTTAAGAGTAACTTTTTGCATCTTTGTCTTGTGCTAAGAATATCTATGATTTTTAGCTAAATTGCATTATACGCCATGCCACAGTGTATTTTACTGGTTTAAACAGTGTATTTCTTTCTTTTTTTTTTTTTGGTTTTTTTCAAGACAGGGTTTCTCTGTGTAGCTCTGGCTGTCCTGGAACTCACTCTGTAGACCAGGTTGGCCTTGAACTCAGAAATCCACCTGCCTCTGCCTCCTGAGTGCTGGGATTAAAGGCGTGCGCCACCACTGCCCGGCCCAACAGTGTATTTCTTAATAGAGACTGTTCTTAATTTTCTTTATAATTGAAGACAAGAGATGGCATGCATTGTATAAACATGAGATAATTCTAAATTAATTTGCCAAAGTCTTTGGATTGTATTATGCGATTTGGGTCACAGTGGAATTATCTTTCAGTTATATAAACGTATCAATGAAATCTTTCCTTTAGAAGGCTCAAGCAGAAGCAGGAGGGTCTACTGCCCTTAATGATATTTAACAATGTTAAAATTATGTCTTCATTAAACTAATATTACTTAAATTACTTTGTGTTTGCTCAGCATACACCATATGTTTATAAGGATGGTTCTGAAAAAAATGTTCAGTCAGAGATGCCAATTCAGAATTATATTATGGTAATAGTCAAGAAATGCCATATAATATATTTAACCCACTAACAATTGAGTAGATGGTAGTTTTCACTAGAAAATTACTGAGAACTAGATTCCGCCTTCTTCATATTGTTGCTCATCTATCATTATTAAATTAGTCAAAACTCAGATTACTTTGCTTGAAGTAGTTACTACTAATTCTTTCTTATGCGTACATTTAAAGAATCTGGACTTTGATCTTGCAAATATTAACTAAATAGTCTCACCAGAGTGACAGAATCGGGCAGACGGTAATAAGCACATCATCTTAGCTGTCTGAAATCTGAAAGAGAAGACATTCAAGTTTTAAAATAGAGTATTAATATCCTATAAAAGGTTTGTTAACAGTCCCATTGTCACCTCATGAAATTGCAAAGCTCCTGTAAGGCAAAGGACACTGTCAATAGGACAAAACGGCAATCAACAGATTGGGAAAAGATCTTAACCAATCCTACGTCCGATAGAGGGCTAATATCCAATATATACAAAGAACTCAAGAAGTTAGACTCCAGCGAACCAAATAACCCCATCAAAAAATGGGGAACAGAGCTAAACAGAGAATTCTCAACTGAGGAAATTCATAGGGCTGAGAAGCACCTAAAGAAATGTTCAACATACTTAGTCATCAGGAAAATGCAAATCAAAACAAGTCTGAGATTCCACCTCACACCAGTCAGAATGGCTGAGACCAAAAACTCAGGTGACAGCAGATGTTGGTGAGGATGTGGAAAAAGAGGAACACTCCTCCATTGTTGGTGGGATTGAAAGCTGGTACAACCACTCTGGAAATCAGTTTGGCGGACTCTCAGAAAAATGGACATAAAACTACCTGAGGACCCAGCTATATCTTTCCTGGGCATATACCCAAAAGATGCTCCAACATGTAATAAAGACACATGCTCCACTATGTTCATAGCAGCCATATTTATAATAGCCAGAAGCTGGAAACAACCCAGATGTCCCTCATCAGATGAATGGATACAGAAAATGTGGTACATTTACACAATGGAGTACTACTCAGCTATTAAAAACAATGACTTCATGAAGTTTGCAGGCAAATGGATGGAACTTGAAAATATGCTGAGCGAGGTAACTCAGTCACAAAAAAACAAACATGGTGTGTACTCACTGATAAGTGGATATTAGCCCAAAAGTTCGGAATACCCAAGTTTCACTTTACAGTAACTGCTGGACTGAGAGTGAGGTCCCAGATGGAGGAGTGAGAGAAGGGGCTGAAGGATCTGAGGGAGTTTGCAGCCCCATGGAGGGAGCAGCAGTGTCAACTGGTCTGACCCCCTCCTCGTCCTCCTGGAGGCTGGACCACCAACCAAAGATACACATCGAGGGACCCATGGCTCAGACCACATATGTGGCAGAGGAGGGCCTTGTTGGCCATCAGGGGGAGGAGAGGCCCTTGGGCCTGAGGGTGTTAGAGGCCCCAGTAAAGGGAAATGTCAAGGTGGGAATATGGGAGTGGGTGGGCAGGTGTGTGGGAGGTGCAACATCCTAGTAGAGGCGGGGGAGGGGGAAGGGATGGGGGTTTCCAAAGAGGAGACCTGGAAAGGGGAAACATTGGAAATGTAAATAAAGTATCAAAAAATAAATAAATAATTTTTAAAAAAAAAGAAAAAAAAGAGTCCCATTTTCAAATGAGTTTGAGAAATGCTGTTTCTGCATTTATTTCCTAATATCCATTATGCATATAAGAGTACAGAGAAGTTTTACAGTAAAGAAACCATTTAGTTTTAACTTAACATTTTTCACTTATTTATCAATGACAAGTTTATCTGTAATATCTCTTAAAATACTTAAGACAATGGTCTCCACACAAACAGCTTTGGCTTTACTGCCCAATAATGGTGACATATATCATTTAGTTCTATAAGCACTTATACATGGGGGCACAGAGTAAGAAGAATGCTAAAGAAAATGTGGCAGAGAATATGGAAATATTTTTCCAAATGTACGCTCCACGTGAACCAAATTAGTATCTTTCAGGTAGAAAGTTTCAGAGCCAACTCTTGCAATTTAAAATTAGAGTGCTTCACGGTGTCACATATGAAAGCAAGCCTCAGAAGGCATGTTGAACAATATGTAAATAAATTTTTCTGAACAAATGTTTGATGACAAAAGTGCAAATTAATTAGAAACATGCGGGATAAATTGCTTTTGAAATATGCCTGTGTGTAAAATTTTAGAACTGGCTTAAAATAAGTTTTGAGCAGATGTGTTTTGGATTTTCTAAGCTTAGATATTAAAAAGTTCAGGATGTGCATGGTCATCATGAAGAAGTCATCATTTTTTAACTTAAAATCTTAGAAAAGAGAAAATGAACATTTGTGTTTAGAAGGTTTTAATGGAACTTAACAAGCTACAGAATAATGTACTTGAAGTCACTGAAATCCACCCACTGCCTTTCTCACTATTCTATCAAAAGTATTTCCTGAAATTTAAGTTGGAACACTAATCTCCTAGAATTATGGATATGCAAATTTGTCTTTTATTCACTTTTGGCAACAAACATTTATGGCCATGTGTCATTAAAACATTGTTTCCGCCAGGCAGTGGTGGTACATGCCTTTAATCCCAGCACTTGGGAGGCAGAGGCAGGCGGATTTCTGAGTTCAAGGCCAGCCTGGTCTACAGAGTGAGTTCCAGGACAGTTGGGGCTACACAGAGAAACCCTGTCTCGAAAAACAAACAAACAAACAAACAAAAATTGTTTCCATTGCATACTTCTCATTTTAATTTTCTGATATTTGGTATTAGCACATGGCTATGATAGGTATTTACTTGTTTATTCAGAACAATAATCAGTGATGTCAGCAGGCCTCTGGAAG
Source organism: Uromys caudimaculatus (assembly GCA_028551405.1). Classification (NCBI taxonomy): domain Eukaryota; kingdom Metazoa; phylum Chordata; class Mammalia; order Rodentia; family Muridae; genus Uromys; species Uromys caudimaculatus. The sequence goes on along the minus strand of CM052716.1, from coordinate 68,020,880 downwards.
TAGAATTCCTTTCTTTCTTTCTTTCTTTCTTTCTTTCTTTCTTTCTTTCTTTCTTTCTTTCTTTCTTTCTTTCTTTTTTTCTTTCTTTCTTTCTTTCTTTTCTTTCTTTCTTTCTTTCTTTTATTGATACTTTATTTACATTTCAAATGTTTTCCCCTTTTCAGGTCTCCCATTTCGAAACCCCCTATGTCCTCCCCCACACCCTGACTCTATGAGGGTATTCACCCACCCACCCACCCACCCACCCACCCACTCCTGTCTTCCCACCCTGGCATTCCCCTATAATGAGGCATCTAACACCCTCAGGCCCAAGGGTGTCTCATCCCCCTATTGGCCAAGGCCCTCGTCTGCCACATATGTGGCCAGCACCATGGGTCCCTCCATATGTATTCTTGGGTTGGTGGTCCAGTCTCCAGGAGCTCTCAATGGGGCTGAAAACTCCCTCAGCTCCTTCAGTCCCTTCTCCAATTCCTCCATCTGGGACCTCATGCTCAGTCCAACAGTTATAGAATCTTGGATATTCTGAACTTTTGGGCTAATGTTCACTTAACAGTGAGTACATACCATGTTTGTTCTTTTATGACTCAGTTACCTCACTCAGGATGATATTTTCAAGTTCCATCCACTTGCCAGCGATTTTCATGAAGTCATTAGCTGAGTAGTATTCCATTGTGTAAATATACCAAATTTTCTGTATCCATTCCTCTGTTGAGGGACATCTGGGTTGTTTCCAGCTTCTGGCTATTATAAATATGGCTGCTATGAACATAGTGGAGCATGTGTCCTTATTACATGTTGGAGCATCTTCTCAGTAGATGACCAGGAGTGGTATAGTTGGGTCCTCAGTTAGAAATATGACCAATTTTCTGAGGGTCCGCCAATCTGATTTCCAGAGTGGTTGTACCAGCTTGCAATCCCACCAACAATAGAGGAGTGTTCTTCTTTCTCCACATCCTCGCCAGCATCTGCTGTCACTTGAGTTTTTGATCTTAGCCATTCTGACTGGTGTGAGGTGGAATCTCAGTGTTGTTTTGATTTGCATTTCCCTGATGAATAATGATGTTGAACATTTCTTCAGGTGCTTCTAAGCCCTTTGAGTTTACTCAGTTGAGAATTCTCTGTTTAGCTCTGTTCCCCATTTTTTAGTAGGGTTCTATGGTTCTCAGGAGTCTAAGTTCTTGACTTCTTTTTATATATTGGATATTAGCCCTCTATTTGACGTAGGGTTGGTAAAGATCTTTTCCTAATCTGTTGGTTGCCGTTTTGTCCTATTGACAGTGTCTTTTGCCTTACAGAAGCTTTGCAATTTTATGAAGTCCCATTTGTCGATTCTTGATCTTAGAGCGTAAGCCATTAGTGTTCTATTTAGGAATTTTCCCCTTTGCCCATGTGTTCGAGAAGTTTTCCTTACTTTCTCTTCTATTAGATTCAGCATATCTGGTTTTATGTGGAGGTCCTTGATCCACTTGGAATTAAGCTTTGTACAGGGAGATAAGAATGGATCAATTTGCATTCTTCTACATGTAGACCACCAGTTGAACCAGCACCATTTGTTGAAAATGCTGTCTTTTATCCACTGGATGGTTTTAGCTCCTTTTCAAAGATCAAATGCCCGTAGGTGTGTGGGTTCATTTCTGGGTCTTCAATTCTGTTCCATTGATCTACCTGCCTGTCACTGTACCAATACCATGCAGTTTTTATCACTACTGCTCTGTAGTACAGCTTGAGGTCAGGGATGGTGATTCCCCCTTAAGTTCTTAAATTGTTGAGAATCGATTTTGCTATCCTAGGTTTTTTGTTATTCCAAATGAATTTGAGAAATGCTCTTTCTAAGTCTATGAAGAATTGATTTGGAATTTTGATGGGGCTTGCATTGAATCTGTAGATTGCTTTTGGCAAGATGGCCATTTTTACTATATTAATCCTGCCAGTCCATGAGCATGGGCGATCTTTCCATTTTCTGAAGTCTTCTTTGATTTCTTTCTTCAGAGACCTGAAGTTCTTGTCATACAGATCTTTACTTCTTTGGTAAGAGTCATACCAAGATACTTTATATTGTTTGTGACTATTGTGAAGGGTGTGATTTCCCTAATTTTTTTCTCAGCCTGTTTATCCTTTGAGTATAGGAAGGCTACTGATTTGTTTGAGTTAATTTTATATCCGGCCACTTTGCTGAAGTTGTTTATCAGCTGTAGCAGTTCTCTGGTGGAGTTTTTCGGGTCACTTAAGTATACAATCATATCATCTGCAAATAGTGATTTCTTCCTTTCCAATTTGTATCCCTTTGACATCCCTTTGTTGTCTAATTGCTCTAGCTAGAACTTCAAGTACTATATTGAATAGATAGGGAGAGAGAGGGCAGCCTTGACTAGTACATGATTTTAGTGGGATTGCTTCAGGTTTTTCTCCATTTAGTTTGATGTTGGCTACTGGTTTGCTGTATGTTGCTTTTGCTATGTTTAGGTATGGGCCTTGAATTCCTGATTGTTCCAAGACTTTTATCATGAAGGGATGCTGAATTTTGTCAAATGATTTTTCTGCATCTAAGGAAATGACCATGTGGTTTTTTTCTTTGAGTTTGTTTATGTAGTGGATTACATTGATGGATTTCGGGGTATTGAACCATCCCTGCATCCCTGGAATGACGCCTACTTGATCATGATGAATGATTGTTTTGATGTGTTCTTGGATTCGGTTTGCAAGAATTTTATTGAGTATTTTTGCATCGATATTCATAAGGGAAATTGGTCTGAAGTTTTCTTTCTTTGTTGGGTCTTTGTGAGGTTTTGGTAACTGTGGACTCATAGAATGAATTGGATAGTGTTCCTTCTGATTCCATTTTGTGGAATAGTTTGAAGAGTATTAGTATTAGGTCCTCTTTGAAGGTCTGACAGAATTCTGCACTAAACCCATCTGGTCCTGGGCTTTTTTTGGTTGGGAGACTTTTAATGACTGCTTCTATTTCTTTAGGGCTTATGGGACTGTTTGGGTGGTTTATCTGATCCTGACTTAACTTTGTTATTTGCTATCTGTCTAGAAAATTGTCCATTTTATCCAGATTTTGCAGTTTTGTTGAGTATAGGCTTTTGTAGTAGGATCTGATGATTTTTTGAATTTCCTCAGCATTTGTTGTTATGTCTCCCTTTTCATTTTTTATTTTGTTTATTTGGATACTATCTCTGTGCCCTCTGGTTAGTCTGGCTAAGGGTTTGTCTATCTTGTTGGTTTTTTGAAAGAACCAGTTCCTACTTTTGTTGATTCTTTGTATAGCTCTTTTTGTTTCTACTTGGTTGATTTCAGCCCTGAATTTGACTATTTCTTGCCTTCTACTCTGCTTGGATGTATTAGCTTCTTTTTGTTCTAGAGCTTTCAGGTGTGCTGTTAAGCTGTTATTGTATGCTCTCTCCAGTTTCTTTTTGGAGACACTTAGAGCTATGAGTTTTCCTCTTAACAATGCTTTCATTGTGTCCCATAAATTTGGGCATGTTGTACTTTCATTTTCATTAAATTCAAGGAAGTCTTTAATTTCTTTTTTTATTTCTTCCTTGACCAAGTTTTCATTGAGTAGCGTGTTGTTCAGCTTCCATGTATATGGGGACATTCTGTTGTTTTTGTTGCTGTTGAAGACCAGCCTTAGTCCTTGGTGATTTGATAGGAGGCATGGGACTATTTCAATTTTCTTATATCTGTTGAAGCTTGTTTTGTGACCTATTATATGGTCAGTTTTGGAGAAGGTCCCATGAGGTGCTGAGAAGGAGGTACATTCTTTTGATTTAGGGTGAAATGTTCTATAGATATCTGTTAAATCCGTTTTGTCCATAACTTCTGTTAGTTTCACTGTGTCTCTGTTTACTTTGTGTTTCCAATATCTGTCCATTGATGAGAGTGGGGTGTTGAAGTCTCCCACCATTATTGTGTGAGGTGCAATGTGTGCTTTGAGCTTTAGTAAAGTTTCTTTCATAAACGTGGGTACCCTTGCATTTGGAGCATAGATGTTCAGAATTGAGAGTTCCTCTTGGCAGATATTTCCTTTGATGGGTATGAAGTGTCCTTTCTTATCTTTTTTGATGACTTTTGGGTGAAAGTCAATTTTATCCGATATTAGAATGGCTACTCCAGCCTGTTTCTTGGGACCATTTGCCTGGAAATTTGTTTTCCAGCCCTTTACTCTGTGGTAGTGTTTGTCTTTAAGTCTGAGGTGTGTTTCCTGTGTGCAGCGAAATCCTGGGTCCTGTTTATGTACCCAGTCTGTTAGTCTATGTCTTTTTATTGGGGAATTGAGTCCATTGATGTTAAGAGATATTAAGGAATAGTGATTGTTGCTTCCTGTTATTTTTTATGTTACTTTTAGGTTTGTGTGGCTATCTTCTTTTGAGTTTGTTGAAAGATTAGTTTCTTGCTTTTTCTAGGTTTTAGTTTCCCTCCTTGTGTTGATGTTTTCTAGCTATTATCCTTCATAGGGCTGGGTTTGTGGAAACATATTGTGTAAATTTGGTTTTGTCATGGAATATCTTGGTTTTACCATCTATGGTAATTGAGAGTTTTGCTGGGTATAGCAGCCTGGGCTGGCATTTGTGTTCTCTAGGGTCTGTATGATATCTTCCCAGGATCTTCGAGCTTTCATAGTCTCTGGTGTGTAGTCTGGTGTAATTCTGATAGGTCTGCCTTTATATGTTACTTGACCTTTTTCCCTTACTGCTTATAATATTATTTCCTTGTTTTGTGCTTCTGGTGTTTTGACTATTGTGTGACAGGAGTAATTTCTTTTCTGATCTAATCTATTTGGAGTTCTGTAAGCTTCTTGAATGTTTATGTTCATGTCTTTCTTTAGTTTAGCGAAGTTTTCTTCTATAATTTTGTTGAAGGTATTTAATGGCCCTTTAAGTTGGGAATCTTCACTGTCTTTTATACCTATTATCCTTAGATTCTGTCTTCTCATTGTTTCCTAGATTTCCTGGATGCTTTGGGTTAGGAGCTTTTTGCATTTTTCATTTTCTTTGACTTTTGTGGCAATGTTTTCTATGGTATCTTCTGCACCTGAGATTCTCTCTTCTATCTCTTGTATTCTGTTGGTGGTGCTTGTAACTATGACTCGTGATCTCTTTCCTAGGGTTTCTATCTCCAGGATTGTCTCATTTTATGATTTTATTGTTTCTACTTCCATTTTTATATCTGGATGATTTTGTTCATTTCCTTCACCTGTTTGATTGTGTTTTCTTGTAATTCTTTAAGGGATTTTTGTGTTTCCTCTTTAAGGGCTTCTTGCTGTTTACCTGTTTTCTCTTTTATTTCTTTAAGGGAGTTATTTATTTCCTTCTTAAAATCTTCTATCATCATCATGAGATGTGATTTTAAATCTGAATCTTGTTTTTCTGGTGTGTTGGGGGTATCCAGGGCTCGCTGTGGTGGGAGAACTAGGTTCTGAAGATGCCAAATAGCCTTGGTTTATGTTCCTTATGTTCTTGCCCTTGCCGTTCGCCATCTGGTTATCTCTGGTGTTAGCTGGCCTTGCTCTCTCTGTGGCTTCTCCCTTCTGCAAGCCTCTCTGTCAGTACTCCTTTGAGACCAGTTCTCTCTGAGAGAAATTTGGGTTTGGAGAGCTGTGGTACAGGGTCAGCTCTGGGGTACAGACAGAAAACAGTAGGATCCTGTCCCCAGCTATTCCTTGATTCCCGTGTCCTGATGGCTCCGCTAGGGTCCCTTTTGATCCAGGAATTTGAACAGAAGTGGTGGTCTTGCCTGTGCTCAAAGATGTGTCAGCACTCCTGGGAGACCAGCTCTCTCCTGGCACTATTTGAGTATGGAGCCCTGTGTCACAAGATCAGCTCCCTGGCCGCAGATGGAAACTGGAAAGCCACTCCTCAGTCACTGTGTCCTAAGGGTTCCAGGTAGGTCCCTCTGAGCAGAGGTACTGGTCTTACCTCTGCACACAGGCTTGTCCACCCTCCTGGAATGCTAGCTTTCTCCCAGCACTATTTGGCTATGGAGCCCTGTGGCACAGGCTCAAGTCCCAGGCCACAGATGGAAACCAGAAGGCTCCTGTCCCAGGCTGCTCTTTAGTCCCTGGATCCTGAGGGTTCTGGGCGGTTCCTTCTGAGCTGAGGTTCTCACCTTACTCCTGCTCACAGGCTTGTCCACACTCTTGGGAGGGTAGCTCTTTCCCTGTGCTATTTGTGTATGGAGCTCTGTGGCACAGGCCACAAGCATAAACCGGAAGGCTCCTGTCCCAGTCTGATCCTCGGTCCCTGGATCCTGAAGGTTCGGCTGGGTCCCGCTGAGTAGCTGTGCTGTTCTTACCTCTGCTCACAGGCTTGTCCACACTCCTGGGAGGCTAGGTGTCTCCTGGTGCTATTTGGCTATGGAGTCCTGTGGCACAGGCTGAGGTCCCCAGTCACAGATAAAAACTGGAAGCGTAAGTAGAATTTCTTAACTTGTGTTTACTTTGCTGTATTCAAAGCAGCAGAGCTGAAAAAACACAACTCTGTAAAAGTGCATGGGCTTGACTTTTTATTGATAGATATTTGTATGTTGAACTATCCCTGTATCTCTCGGATGAAGTCTACTTGATCATGGTGGATGATATTTTTGATGTGTTTTGGATTCACTTTCCAAGTCATTTATTGAGTATTTTCACATCAGTGCTCATGAGGAAAATTAGTCTGTAATTCTGTGTCCTTGTTGAGTCTTTGTGTGGTTTGGGTATAAGGTGATTGTTACCTCATAGAATAAGTCTGGCAGTCTCCCTTCTGTTTCAAGTTTGTGGAATAATTTGAGGAATATTGGTGTTAGAAAGCCTGGTAGAAATCTGCACTAAAACCATCTGGCCTTGGGCTTTTTTTGGTTTGGAGATTTTAATGACTGCTTTTATTTCCTTAGGAGTTATAGGTCTATTTAAATAGTTTAGCTGATCTTTATTTAACTTTGGTAAGTGGTAACCATAGAGAAAATTGTCCATTTCTTTTAGATTTTTCAATTTTGTGGAATATAGGTTTTTGAAGTATGATCTAATGATTCTTTGAATTTCCTCAGTGTCTGTTGTTATGTACCCCTTTTTGATTTTGAATTTGTTAATTTAGATATTCCCCCTCTGTCTTTCAGTTAGTTTGGATAAGGGTTTGTCTATCATGTTGATTTTCTCAAAGAATCAACTTGTTTTATTGATTCTTTGTATTGTTCTTTTTGTTTCTATTTTATTGATTTCATTCCTTATCTTTTTTTTATTTATTTATTTATTTATTTATTTATTTATTTATTTATTTATTTTTGATACTTTATTTACATTTCCAATGTTTCCCCTTTTCTGGGTTTCTTCTTTGGAAACCCCCTATCCCCTCCCCAACCTGTCTCTATGAGGGAATTCCACCTCCCACCCACCCGCCCACCCATCCCCATATTCCCACCTTGACACTCCCCTTTACTGGGGCCTCTCCTCCCCCTGATGGCCATCGAGGTCATCCTCTGCCACATATGTGGTCCAAACCATGGGTCCATAGATGTGTATTCTTTAGTTGGTGGTCCAAACTCCAGGAAGACTGGGGGGGGGGGGG
>CM052716.1:67997667-68012833 GCA_028551405.1 Uromys caudimaculatus | reverse complement strand
TTTATCTATCTTGTTGATTTTTCTGAAAGAACCAACTCCTGGTTTTGTTGATTCTTTGTATAGTTCTTTTTGTTTCTACTTGGTTGATTTCAGCCCTGAGTTTGATTATTTCCTGCCTTCTACTCCTGTTGGGTGTATTAGTTTCTTTTTGTTCTAGAGCTTTCAGGTGTGCTGTTAAGCTGCTAGTGTATGCTCTCTCCAGTTTCTTTTTGGAGGCCCTCAAAGCTATGAGTTTTCCTCTTAACACTGCTTTCATTGTGTCCCATAAGTTTGGGTATGTTGGGCTTTCATTTTCATTAAATTCTAGGAAGTCTTTAATTTCTTTCTTTGTTTCTTCCTTGACCATGTTATCATAGAGTAGAGCATTGTTCAGCTTCCATGTGTATGTGGGCTTTCTGTTGTATTGTTGCCATGGAATACCAGCCTTAATCCGTAGTGATCTAATAGGAGGCATGAATTATTTCAATCTTCTTGTATCTGTGGAGGTTTGTTTTGTGACTGATTATATGGTCAGTTTTGGAGAAGGTTCCATGAAGTGCTGAGAAGAAGGTATATTCTTTTGATTTAGGATGAAATGTTGTATAGATATCTGTTAAATCCATTTGGTTCATAACATCTGTTAGTTTCACTCTGTCTTTGTTTAGTTTGTGATTCCAAACTATTGATGATAATGTTGATTATCCATTGATGTCCATTAATGTCCATTGATGATAATGGGGTGTTGAAGTCTCCTACCATTATTTTGTGAGATGCAATGTGTGCTTTGAGCTTTAATAAAGTTTCTTTTATGAATGTGGGTGCCCTTGCATTTGAAGCATAGATGTTCAGAATTGAGAGTTCTTCTTGGTATATTTTTCCTTTGATGTGCATGAAATGTCCTTTCTTATATTTTTTGATGCCTTTGTGGTGAAAATAGTTTTTATCCGATATTAGAATGGCTACTCTATGCTGTTTCTTGGGACCATTTGCCTGGAAAATTGTTTTCCCGCCCATTACTCTGAGGTAGTGTTTGCTTTATCACAGAGGTGTGTTTCCTGAATGCAGCAAAATGCTGGATCCTCTTTAGTCTGTCTGTCTATGTCTTCTTATTGGGGAATTGAGTCCATTGATGTTAAGAGATATTAAGGAATAGTGATTGTTGGTTCCTGTTATTTTTGATGTTACTTTTTGGTTTATGTGGCTATCTTCTTTTCAGTTTGTTGAACCATTACTTTCTTGTGTTTTCTAGGGTTTGGTTTCCCTCCTTGAGTTGACGTTTACCAATTATTATCTTTTGTAGGACTGGGTTTGTGGAAACATATTTTGTAAGTCTGGTTTTGTCATAGAATATTTTGGTGAACATCTATGTTAATTGAGAGTTTTGCTGGGTATAGCAGCCTGGGCTGGCAGTTGTGTTCTCTTTGGGTCTTTATGAGTTCTGCCCAGGATCTTCTAGCTTTCATAGTCTCTGCTGAGAAGTCTGGTGTAATTCTGATAGGTCTGTCTTTATATGTTACTTGACCTTTTTCCCTTACTGCTTTTAATATTCTTTCCTTGTTTTGTGTATTTTGTGTTTTCACTATAATGTGACAGGAAGAATTTCTTTTCTGGTTCAATCTATTTGGGGTTCTGTAAGCTTCTTGTATATTTATGTTCATCTTTAGGTTAGGGAAATTTTCTTCCCTAATTTTGTTGAAGATATTTACTGGTCCTTTAAGTTGTGAATCTTCACTCTCTTCTATACCTATTATCCTTAGGTTCTGTCTTCTCATTGTGTCCTGGATTTCATGGATGTTTTGGGTTAGGAGCTTTTTGCATTTTGTTTTTCTTTTACTGTTATGTCGATGTTGTCTATGGTACCTTCTGCTCCTGAGATTCTCTGTTCTATCTCTTGTATTATGTTGGTTATGGTTGCATCTATGACTCCTGATCTCTTTCCTAGGTTTTCCAACTCCAGGGTTGTCTCATTTTGTGATTTCTTTATTGTTTCTATTTCTATTTTTAGCTCCTGGATAGTTTTGTGTATTTCCTTTGTCTGTTCGATTGTGTTTTCCTGCAATTCTTTAATGGATTTTTGTGTTTCCTCTTTAAGGTTTCTAGTTGTTTATCTCTTCTCTTGTATTTCTTTAAGGGTGTTAATTTCTTTCTTAAAGTCTTCTATCATCATCATGAGAAATGATTTTAAATCTGAGTCTTGCTTTTCTGGTGTGTTGGGGTATCCAGGGAGAGCTGGGCTCTGATGTTGCCAAGTAATCTTGGTTTCTGTTCCTTATGTTCTTGCCCTTGCCTTTTGCCATCTTGTTAACTCTGATGTTAACTGATCTTACTCTGTCTGGTTGTGGCTTGTCCCTCCTGCAGGCCTTTGTATCAATACTCGTTAAAGACCTGCTCTCTCTGAGAGGTGTTTGGGTTTGGAGAGTTGTCGCACAGGGTCAGCTCTGAGGTGCAGACAGAAACCAGAAGGATCTTTTCCCCAGCTGTCCCTTGCTTCTTGTGTCCTGATGGCTCTTCAAGGGTCCTCTTGATCCAGTGAGTTTGAACAGAAGTGGTGGTTTTGCCTATGCTCGAAGGTATATCAGCACTCCTGGGATACCAGCTCTCTCCTGGAGCCCTGTGGCCCAGGCTGAGGTCCCCAGATCCCGGTGAGCAGTGGTGCTTGTCTTAACCCCACTCACAGCTTTTCCATGCTCATGGGAGGGTAACTTTCTTCCAGAGCTTCTTGGCTATGGAACCCTTGTGGCCTAGGCATCTCTGCAGTCAGAGATGGAAACTGGAAGGTTCCTATGCCCGATTACCTCAGCCCCCGTGTCTTGCTGTTCTGGGCAGGTCCAGGTAAGCAGTGGTGCTCATCTTAACCCTACTCATGGCTTTTCCATGCTCCTGGGACGGTAGCTTTCTCCTGGTGCTAATTGGCTATGGAACCCTGGTGGCCCAGGCACAGGTCTTCCACCAGAGATGGAAACTGGAAGGTCGGGGTGAGTCTTAAGTTGGTCCAGTCATTGGTTAGCCATTTCCTCAATCTCTGCTCCATTTTTATTCTCACACATCTTGTAGGTAGGACAAATTTGGGGTCAAGGCTTTTGTGGGTGGGTTGGTGTTGCCCTCTTGTCACTAGAAGTCCTACCTGGCTATAGGAGGTGACCACTTAAGATTTCATATCCTCTGCTGTTAGGAGTCTCAGCTAGGGTCATGGCCATATCTTCCTAGGATCCTCTCCAATTCCAGGTTTCTGGTACATTCTAGAAATTGTCACCCTCTCCCCCATGGATTTCCTTTCGTTCTCCCAGCCCTTCCATCTCCCACCCCTGCTCTCCCCACACTTGATCCCCATCCCCACTTCCCTCTGTACCTCGTCTCCCACCCAGTTTTTTCTTTCCATTCACTTCCAATGTCAATTTTATTTCCCCTTCTGTGTGAGATTGAAGTGTCCTCCCTTGGGTCCTCCTTGTTACTTACCTTCTTTGGGTCTGTGGATTGTAGCATGTTTATCCTACACTTTGTGGCTAATATCCACTTATGAGTACATACCATGAGTGTCTTTCTACATTTGGGTTAATTCAACCAGGATAATATTTTCTAGTTCTATCCATGTGCCTGCAAATTTCATGATGTTCTTGTTTTAAATAGTTGAGAGTAGTATTGTATTATATAAATAAACCACATTTTCTTTATCCATTCTTCAGTTGAGGGACATATGGGTTGTTTCCAGTTTCTGGCTATTAGGATAACAATTGCTATGAACATAGTTCAGCAAGCGTCCTTGTGTTATGATGGAGCATCTTTTGGGTATATGCCCAGAAGTGGTATAGCTGGGTCTTCAGTAGAACTATTTCCAATTTTCTGAGAAACTGCCAAATTGATTTCCAGAGTGGTTGTACAAGTTTGCACTCACACTAGCAATGGAGTAGTATTCCTCTTGCTTCACATCCTCACCAGCATCTGCTGTCAGTTGAGTTTTTGGTATTAGCCATTCTGATTGGTATAAGGTTGAATCTCAGGGTCATTTTGATTTTCATTTCCCTGATGACTAAGGATGTTGAACATTTTTTTAAAGTGTTTTTAAGCCATTAGAGATTCTTCTGTTGAAAATTCTCTGTTTAGCTCTGTATCCCATTTTTAAATTGAGTTATTTGGTTTGTTGGTGTCTAATTTCTTGAGTTTTTAATGTATTTTGAATATTAGTTCTCTGTTGGATGTAGGGTTAGTGAAGACTTTTTCCCATACTGTAGGCTGCCGTTTCATCCTATTGCTGGTGTCCTCTGCCTTAAGGAAGCTTTTCAGTCTCACGAGGTCTGGATATCCTGGAGTTTCCTATTCTATCTTATTCCATGACCTTTCTCCCTTCTATGCTCACTGTTGCAAGTGTTCCTGTTTGAGCAATTGGTTATTTAGTGCCTATTTGCAACCAAATGACAGGATCAAGAGACGGAGATGAAATCATGTTCTAATAAAATACAAGCACTTATCAACTATTGTAATGCTTCTTGTTTTCAGAATTTCATTTCAGCACAGATCCTGCATTTTAGAAGTGTTTGTGCCAGTGAAGTACAGCAATAGTGGAAAGCCTTTGTTAGGATTGGCAGTTCCTGTTGATTGGCATCTTGAATTTAGAAACATGGCACTGTAACATGTGCACATAAAGGTGGAGTCTGTAGAACTGCCTCATGTCTTCTTGCTGACATGGGTACCATATTTCCAACCCTTCCACTTGCTTCCCTCTCCAAATCTGTGAGTGGGTCATGAACAATTGCTTCATGGCTGTGTGAAGTCTGCAGGCCTTATGCTGTGTAGGCCTGCTGTAGACATTGCTCTTTAACTGGGCAGAAAAGATGCTGCACTGGATTCTTTCCTATTTCAAAAAGCTGAGTACATGTTGTTACCACAGCATTTCCAGTCTATGCCAGCTCAATGAGCAAGCACCTAGGATTGGAAATCCAACTAGGGACTGTGCATGCTGTTAACTGAATCTGCATTTCCACTGCTGGGTCTGGTCCCAGTTACAGTTGTAAGGAGGCATCTTTCTGAGAGAGGATTAATATGTATTTACTCATGCTGGAAACTCGCTAGACATCAGCTGCTTTTAGAGTCCCACATAAGATGACTTTCATTAAAGTTTTGGTGATTCCTCAGAAAAGACTAACAGAACACATTTGGGGGAAATGATTTCAATGAAAGATCTTGGGACGCATGGCTGGCAGGTGTCCTCTCTATCTCTTCCACTCCTACCCAGAATGCTATAGGAAAGACCAAACATAATCTTTTAACAATATGAGTTAAAAAAAGCAAAAGTGACTTATTTTCCTGTTGTTCTTGATGTGCCTTAGACACAAATAAAATAATTTTGATAGGAACAAATAATGTCCTATTTGCTTAAGTAGCTATATTTTATGGTTTAAATTTAAACCATGGAGAACAGAAAGTAGAGATGTCTATCAAAATGAAACAACTGCATATAGTGTCTTCCAAAAACTTTGTCTTAGGGCCTTTGAAAATTGCAATGAAAATATTTAAATCATAATCACATACTAAGAAACAAATAGTTTTTAATCTTTTGCAAATGTCTCCATACGACAGTAACGCTGATTTCATTCATGCTGATGTTTCAGGTCAATATGACTTTCACTAGAACTAAAGTTGCTAACACCACAATTTTGATAGTGTCTACGTGAATATCTAATTACGTTGCTAGCAACAGCTGTAATGCTACATTTTCACTGAGTATGATGTGCCTTCTGTTAGTGTTGGCATTTAAGCAACCTTGCTTTCTGTTTTCCTCTTGTATACACAGTGTAAAGTATTCCCACCTGAGCTTTCCCCAAAGTTTCATTTGGTAAACAGAACATGATTCAAAAGATGTTTTTGTTTTATGTTGCCCAAATCAGTCTTTGCTTTGAACCAAGCCAAATGATGAAAACATAGTCTAGCCTTTTCCCCAGCAGATGCAATTACCTCTAAGGCCTATAGTAAGAAGACAAACTAATTGAGAACACTTGTATTTGTTTCCAGTTAGCAAAGATTCTTATTAAAAATGTCCATTTTTTAAATTCAGCAAGGTGTGTTTATACGTAGGGAATGAAGAGGTGGGAGTTCTGAAAGGCCAGTGTGCTGGCCTCCTCCTGGGGCTCTACCACTGCAGCCCCGCCTGAGTTAATAATGAGGGACCATAAGCAAACAGTAGATGATTCATGTCAGATGCTTCTCCAATAATGCGAGTGGGGAGCAGCAGCTGATGTATGGGATATTGAAGGCAGATTAAGTTGTTAATGTATATTAGTATATTCTTAATTTCCTTTTAATTGAAAAAGACATATTGACTTTAATTAGAACCATTTCACAGGAACTGTCAATTAGCACATGTCAAACTAGTTAATTCAGAACAGAATTCTTTTAATTAGGGTCTGCTTTCCTTTAACTATGGGGCCAATGAAATCAGCCTCTCCTTATCTAGATTTTAAATGTCTCTGAGACATATAATACAAATGTAGACTCTTATCTATTATTAGAAGCCCATATGGATAACATTAAAATGATGATGCTGGCATTGTTCAGGCTGCACAAATCAGAGTCCCTTTATGACTGCTTGAAAAAAAAGGCTTTGAACAAAGACCACTTTAAATACCAGATTTATCCTACTTTAAAGAGACTACAAAATTTATGACATTCATGTTCACATTTAAAGTATTATTTAATACGTCTGCTCAAATAAATGGGCCTATTCAAACGTTTTGTGTGTTCTATCAGCCGAAGACACATAAAGCATTGTCAAACCATGCAGCAACGTTTTCCCCTTAAATGAACTGTAATCAAAAAGGGAAAACAGACTGGATGATTTTTTTGGCATAACATAAAAATAGCATTGTTAACTTTCATTGCATCCAAAGATTTAGTACCAATAGTTGATACAGTGACTTAAAGCACTGGTGGTGAGTTGATGCGCTCTTTGTTTCTCAGACAGTGTAAAACCTGCAGCTTGGCTATTACTTAACGTAATGATGTGGAATCACAGCATTTTAGTTACAGTTGGCATGAGGCGCATGCACTGGCTTGGTGGGCCAGGGCTGGGCAATGTTCACCTACAGTAAGAACGCTCAAGCTTAAGAGAGGAGAACTAAGTGGTACAGAAAAGGGGCATTTATGTGAAATTCAGTTTTATTTATCACCTGAGGCTTAGCAACTATTTTACCCAGTTACAGTGAGTGAAGATTCCAGATGGTAATGAAAGGAATATTTAATAGTCTAACCTCTGGATTTTAAAGAGAATCATCTAGTAAGACGCTTGCTCATCCTATAGCAGAGATTTAACTGAATGCTGGCAGTAAGTAGGGTTTACTGATTCTGTCAGTGGTTGCTTTTCTAGTCAAGCTAAATGAGAGCTACCCAAGTTAGTTTAGCACAGGCAAGACACTGAAGCCAACAAATGAACAGCAGAAAAGGTTCCCTCGAGTGGCCTTTGTTTGCTTCTGGTGTTGACTCCTTCTTCTGAACTGTTTTTAGGGTGCACCCTGTGTCACAGCATATCCTCTCTTTTTACTCTGTCTGGGTCTGTTGCTTTTGCTTTTTTTTTTTTTTTTTTTTTTTTTTTTTTTTTTTGGTGTTATATAACTCTTTCAGTGTGTGGTGAAACTATTTGTGTGTGCATGTACCAAAGTGTATTGTTTTCCCTCAGTATTTTGTATACATTATTGTATGATAAATTTGGTGTGTTTGAGAATTTGATATGGAAAATTAATATTAATTCCCCTAAAATTTATGTAAGCATGCATGATTGACTTTTTAAAAATGTTTTTATGCCTTTAATACATACACATGTATTCAATCATTTTATTCCATATTCTTTTATTCTTTTTTTCTTTTTCTTTTGTATATTTACTTTATTTACATTTAAAATGTTTTCCCCTTTCCAGGTCTCCCCTTCGAAACCCCCTTTCCCATCCTCCCTCCCCTGCCTCTATGAGGGTGCTCCCCTGCCCACCCACCCACGCCCATCTTCCCTCCTTAGCATTCCCTACACTGGGGCATCGAACACCCTCAGGCCCAAGGGCCTCTCCTCCCACTGATGGCCAACAAGGCCCTCTTCTGCTACATATGTGGCCAACACCATGGGTCCCTCCATATGTATTCTTTGGTTGGTGGTCCAGTCTCTGGAAGCTCCAGGGAATCTGGCCTGTTGACACTGTTGCTCCCTCCATGGGGCTGCAACCCCCCTGAGCTCCTTCAGTTCCTTTTCCAACTCCTCCATCTGGGACCCCACACTCAGTCCAATGGTTGGCTGTGAGCATTCACCTCTGTATTTGTCAGGCTCTGCCTGAGCCTCTCTGGAGACAACTTATCATGCTTCCATCAGCAAGCACTTCCCAGCATCCACAAGAACGTCCTGGTTTGGTGGCTATATATGGGATGTATCCCCAGGTGGGGCAGTCTCTGGATGGCCTTCCTTCAGTCTTTGCTCCACACTTTGTTTCCATATTTCCTCCTGTGAGTATTTTGTTCATCCTTCTAAGAAACACTGAAGCATCCAGATTTTGGTCTTCCTTCTTCTTAGGCTTCATATGGGCATGACTGACATTTTAAAGTGGGATTTATTTTCTATTGTGGACTAATTCCTTGTGTGTCTCTAAAATTCATAGGCTGAAGTTGAACCACCAATATATCTGTATTTGATCCTTAGGAGAAGGCTGGCACCCTCATAAATGAATTTAGTGGCCTTATAGAGAGACTCTAGGCAGCAGTTCTCAACCTTCCTAATGCTGTGGCCCTTTAATGCAGTTCCTCATGTTGTGGTGACCTCCCAACCATAAAACTATGTTTATTGCTACTTCATAACTGCAATTTTGATATTGTTATGAATCGTAATGTAAATATTTATGTTTTCTGATGATCTTAGGTGACCCCTAGGAAAAGGTCAGTTGGCTCCAAAAGGGATTGCAGCCCACAGGTTGAGAACCACTGCTCTAGAGAGATGCTGTTTCTTTCTGCCATTTGAAGATACATAAGAAAATGGTATCTGAAGCTTCTGGAATCTCAATTTTAGCCTTCTGAGACTCCAGAATTGTGAAGAGTAAATGTCTGAATCGATCTCACTATCCAAATACAGGGCCGGTGAGATGGCTTAGCAGGTACACGCTTTGCTTCCAAGTCTAATGATCTGAATTTGATCTCTAGAACCTACATGATGGAGATAACATGGTGGAGGTAACTCCACCACACTGTGCTCACATCATGCACTCTTACAAAATACTAAACACACAATAAAACACCAAGCAAACAAACCCACAGCAGATCCCACACATTGTAGTGAGTGAGAGGAGGAACTGAAGCCCATAACTGATGTGCTACTGACGAGGTTTCACAATTATTGTTCTATTTTTCTTTATGTGCGTTTTAGTTTGTGATCCAGTTAAAAATGTTAGAAATTTTCTTGTAAAGTTATAGATGCATTGGGATCAGCAATTTTGCATAACTGAAGCTTGAAGAATGTAATGCTGAAAAATTAGATACATTTTGTATTAAGTTTAATTCAAAGAATTATCGATTTCATTGATTCTATTCATAAATTGGTGCTGGTTAAGAATCTCAGGCAAAAAACCAAAGAAATACTAATCTAATTTGTACATGTTTTAGCTTTATGAGAATTCTATGATTTATAATTATATAAAAATATGTTGAGATACAGTTATATGGTTTATAAATTAGTTTCATTTAAACTCAAGCTTCCCCTCCATCCCCAACATATGACTCAAAGGAAGACATCCCACACTGAACTTTTGTTTAATAGCTTGTGGGTTCTGGGGGGCGCATCATTCCCCTGTGTAAGGAAGTTGCAATTAAAATATTTTTGAGGTATGCTTTTTAGGAAGCTTATGGAATGTAGATTTCCATTTGGCCTTTTCAAATGTCCTTAGTATTGCAAATGTCCTGCTTCTCTCCTCTGCCCTACCTGCCTCCTGGATTATTCTCCTTTCTGCCTCTTTATTTTTATTTTTAATGGCTAAAAACATATACATCACCTATGTACTATTTTTAGGGACCTTGACTTTATTGAAAATTCTAGATTTACTTATTTAATTTCATGTGCATTAAATTTTTGCCTGCTTGTATGTTTGTGTACCATGTATATGCCTACTGCCTGAGGAAGTCAAAGAGGGCATTGGAATCCCTAGAACTAGAGGGTTGTGAACCATTATGTGGATACTAGAAATTAAATTTGGACCCTTTGCAAGAACAAGTGCTCCTATTCACTGAACCATCTCTCCTGACCCTTTAGGGCATTAACTGGAACACACTAGTTAAGACATTTGCTTTTCACTTGATTTCATTTTAAGAAAACTGTTAAAAAACTATTAACAGTTAAATAAATTAGTGATTAAAATGATTTATTCAGAATGTTATTAGTTGATAAATTTCAAACCGGTTATCTCATGCAATCTGAATAATCCATCATTACAATTTTTAATTTGAGGCTTTGCCTACAGAAAATCTGCATACAAATTACAGGATTACTATTTATGTGCTTTGTGACCTTAGAAAAGTTCCTCAATGTCTCTGAGTTGCTGTTCTGGCCTCTGATGAGGGTGGAGGGAGGAAGTGAACTTGCGCACACTGTGGAGGGGTTGCAGTCACTATGAAAATCAGTGTAGAGTCCTCACATGAGCAAAAGCAGAGCTACCATATTTTACTGCCATGCCGCTCCCGAGAGTATGCGCAAAGATATCTGAGTCGATGCACCACAGAGACACCCACACATCTGTGGGCTTTTTGTTTGTTTTGTTTTGTGCCATTATTAACAACAGCTAAATTATAGAATCCACCTAAATGACCACCAACAGATGAATGAACTGAAGAATGTGGTATGTATATATAATTGGGTTTTATTCAGGCACAGAGAAAAATTGTGTCATTTGCTAGAAAGTAGAAGTAAATTAAAGATCATCATATTAAGTGCAAAATTCAAATCCAGAAAGATAAATATCACATAATTCCTCTCCTGTGTGGAATCTAGGTTTTATGTGTACACATACATAAGTATCTATGAGTATATACATACAAATGTATGACACGAAGTAGGGAGGGAGCCATTGAGAAGAAGAGTGGGGCTCACTGGAGTGGGGACAGTTATGGGAAATGAATACAATCAAACTTTATGATAACTTTGAATAAAATGTCATTATGACAGTCACCAGTTTGTAAAATGAATGCATACTAATAAAACTTCTTTTAAAAAGTAATTTAATGGAAGAAATTTAAATATTCTGTTTCACATCTAAAATATGAAAGAGACATTAAATATTTGTAAACAAAGGCACTAGGTATTTTGGTACATTTTATACAATATATGGTGAAAGTTTTCTTATACCTCTACATATTATTTATATTAATTTAAATGACTATACAATATTTATTTATATGTTATTTGTTTATTTAAGAAGCTACGCTTTGAAATTAAAACTAAAAATTTATTCTTCTTTATTGTGCCCTCTGTTTTTTGTTTGTTTGGTTTTTTTCCCATATTAGCAGCTTTTGTTAAAAGCTAAGCCTTTTGATGTTTGGAAAGCTTTGCATTTCTGATTTTATCTATAATCTATCTATCTATCATCTATCTATCTATCTATCTATCTATCTATCTATCTATCTATCTATCTATCTATCTATCTATCATCTGATCTGTGAGACAGGTTATCTTTCAGCCCAGGCTAGCCTTGAACTCACTGTGTATCTAAGAATGACCTTGACCTCCTCACTTTCCTTCCACTTTCTCTCATATACTAAGATTACAAGTGTGTACCATCATGTCTGGCTCAAGTATAATTCTTAAGTACAGAATGACTGGGCCGAAAACCAAGAACAGGCTTTCCAGACAACACTGTCCCCTCCAGCTTCTTGCTAACCACAGTGAATCTGAGTTCTTTGTTATTACTGTTGAGACAAGCATTGAGAGGTATCTCCTTCAAGATGTTTGAAGACAGTATTCTTAAGTAGAGAGTTCCTACTTTCACACAATTATTTCAGAATTCATGTGCCAAGGTGTATTTCATATACCACCATGGCATTACCCATGATTCTATTTACAGAGAGGCATTTGACAATGAGAACATCATCCTGAAACATATTGTCTTGGCATCTTGTTAATGGCAAATGGTGAACCAAACAAAAATTGTTGCCATTTTTCTCTTTACTGTTGATGCCAAGTGCCTGGATGGCAAGCTTGTGGTTTTTAGGAAGGTAGAAAATGGTATGAACATTGTCAACATCCAGAAGTGTCTAGAGCAGCAAAGAGGCCCTCTATGCTGGCTGTGGGCAACCCGTCCACATTTGACTTGCATGTATCTTGACCACCAAACCTTTCTTTCTGTAGCTTAGGAGAATATCCTTCAAGTCTATTTATGGTGTCCTCCAACCTTTGTGTTTTCATTGTGTTCTTTGGGTTCCAAGTTTTTCTTAGTCATTTACAAGTCTAGTTTAATTGTAGAGTTAAGTGTACTGCTATGAATAAAACTAAACAACAAAAATTAAGCCAGGCATGGTGCGTACCTTTAATAATAGCTTAATTTTGGGAGGCACAGACAAGAGGCTCTCTCTCTCTCTCTCTCTCTCTCTCTCTCTCTCGCTCTCTCTCTCTTCCTCTTTCTTTCTCTCTCTTAAAGTTATTTTATTTATTTACATTCGAGTCATTGCCCCATCTCCATGACCTGACCCACAGTTCCCCATCTCATTTCTCCTCCCCTTTGCCTCTGAAAGGGTGCTCCCTCCATCAGACCTCCCTCTTCTCTGGGGCCTCAAGTCTCTTGAGGATTAAGTGCATCTCCCACTGTGGCCAGACCAAACAGACCTCTGCTATATAGACGCCAGAGGCCTCCAACCAGCATGTGTAGGCTGGTTGGTGGCTCAGTCTCTGGGAGCTCCCTAGGGTCTGGGATAGTTGAGACTGCTGGTCTTCCTATGGGGTTGCTCTCCCTTTCAGCTTCTTCAATCCTTCTCCTAACTCAACCTTGGGGCTCCCCAACGTCAGTCCAATGGGTATAAGTATCTGCATCTGTCTGAGTGAGTTGTTAATAGGGTCTCTCAGAGGACAGCCATGTCAGTCTGTAAGCACATCATAGCATCAGTAATAGTGTCAAGCCTTGGTGTCCACCTCGCTCCCCCTCCATGAGATGGATCCCTAGTTGGACTGGTTATCAGACTGCCTTTCCTTCAGTCTCTTCTCCATTTTTGTCTCTGCAGTTCTTTTATACAGGAGCAATTGTGGATCAGAAATTTTGACTGTGGGTTAGTAACACTGTCCCTCCACTTAAGGACCTGTCTTTCTACTGGAGGTAGACCCTTTGAGTTCCTTCTCCCCATTGTTGTGCATTTAGGCTAAGGTCACCCTCATTGAGTCCTGAGAGTCTCTGGTAGTTTCTATAGGATCCCCCTCCCTCCCTCCTTCGGAGGCTGCATATTTCCATTCATTCTCTTGGCCCTCTGGGCTTCTCTCTTGTCCCTCCTCCCATATCTGATCCTGTTCCCCTTTCCACCTCCCCCTCCTCTCTCTCATCCAGGTCTCTCCCTCCCTCTGTCTCTGATGATTATTTTCTTCACCCTTCTACATGGGATTGAAGCCTTCTTACTTTCTGCTTGTTGCACATCTTACAGTTTGTAGGTAGTATCTTAGGTATTCTGTACCTTTTGGCTGATAGCCACTTATAAGTGAATACATACCATGCATATTCCTTTGGATCTGAGTTACCTCACTCAGTATTTCTAGTTCCATCCATTTGTCTGCAAAATTCATGATGTCCTTGTTTTTAATAGCTGAATAGAATTCCATTGTGTAAATGAACCACATTTTCTGTATCCATTCTTCTGTTGTGGGACATCTGGGTTGTGTCCAGCTGCTGTCTATTACAAATAAGGCTGCTATGAACATGGTGAAGCAGGTGTCCTTGTGGTATGATGGGGCATCTTTTAGGTATTTGTCCAAGAGTAGTATAGCTGGATCTTCAGGTAAAACTATTTTGAATTTTCTGAGGAACTGCCATATTCTTTTCCAGAGTGGTTGTACCAGTTTGCAATCCCACCAGCAATGAAGAAGTATTCCTCTTTCTCCACATCCTTGCCAGAATGTGCTGTCATTTGACATTTTGACCTTAAAGTTGTTTATATATTTTGGATATTAGCCCTCTATCAGATGTAGGGTTACTGAAGAATTTTTTTGCAATCTTTATGTTGCCAAATTGTTCTATTGATTGTGGTTTTTTGCCTCACAGAAACTTTTAAGTTTCATGAGATCCCATTGATCTTAGAGCCTGAGCCACGGGTGTTTTGTTCTAGAAAATTTCCACTATGCCAATGAGTTCAAGGCTCTTTCCCACTTTCTCTTCTATTAAATCCAACTTATCTGGTTTTATGTTGAGGTCCTTGATTCAGTTGGACTCGAGCCTTGTGCAAAGTGATAAATGTGAATCAATTTTTTTTTTTTTTTTGCTCTTCCTAAATTTTATTTTGAGACAAGGTCTTATTATGTAACCCAAGCTGGCCTCAAACTTGAGGCCTTCATGCCTCAGTCTCTCTGCTGGCTGAGGTTAATAGCCCTGTGCCACAGGGCTTGTCCCACAGACTGCCCTAGACTTTGTTTTTTTGTTTTTTTGTTTTGTTTTCCTCCTTTTTTATTTTTGATACTTTATATACATTTCCAATGTTTCCCCTTTTCTGAGTCTCCTCTTTGGATACCCCCCATCCCCTCCCCAACCCGCCTTTAGGAGGGAATTCCACCTCCCACCACCCTCCCCACAACCCATCCCCATATTCCCGCCTTGACATTCCCCTTTACTGAGGCCTCTAACATCCTCAGGCCCAAGGGCCTTTCCTCTCCCCCTGATGGCCGTCGAGGTCATTCTCTGCCACATATGTGGTCCAAACCATAAGTCCATCAATGTGTATTCTTTGGTTGGTGGTCCAAACTCCAGGAGGACCGGGGGGGGGGGTCAGGTCCTTTGACTCTCTTGCTCCCTCCATGGGGCTGCAAATTCCCTCCACTTCTTCAGACCTTCTTCCAACTCCTCCATCTGGGACCTCACTCTCAGTCCAGCGGTTACTGTTATGTGAAACTTGGGCGTTCTGAACTTTTGGGCTAATATCCGCTTATCAGTGAGTACATACCATGTTCCTTCTTTTGTGACTGAGTTACCTCGCTCAGGATGATATTTTCAAG
>CM052716.1:67965887-67997167 GCA_028551405.1 Uromys caudimaculatus | reverse complement strand
ACCCTGGTGGCCCAGGCAGACGTCTCCTGCCGCAGCCGCCGCTGTTGGGATCCAGGGGGTTTCTATGCCCGCCTACCGCAGTCCCTGTTTCTCGCAGGTTCAGGGCAGTTCCTGGTGAGCTGTGGAGCTTGTCTTGGGTCCACTCCCGGCTTTTCCAAGCTCCTGAGAGGGTATCCCTCTCCTGGCGCTAATCGGCTATGGAGCCCTGTGGCCCAAGCTGAGGTCCCTGGCCGCTGGTGGAGGCCGGAAGTTCCTGTCCCTCAGTCTCTGTGGCCCACGGAAACCGGGCGGAATCGGTGAGCACTGGGGCTCATTTTGCCCCCACTCGGGGCTTTTCCCCGCTCCTGGGAGAGTAACCTTCTCCCGGCGCTGCTTGACTCTGGAACCCTGGTGGCTCAGGCAGATGTCTCCTGCCTCAGCAGCCACTGTTGGGATCCAGGGGGTTTCTATGCCCACCTACCTCAGTCCCTGTGACTCACAGGTTCGGGGCAGTTCCTGGTGAGTTGTGGATCTTGTCTTGGGCCCACTCCCGGCTTTTCCAAGCTCCTGGGAGGGTATCCCTCTCCCAGCGCTAATCGGTTATGGAGCCCTGTGGCCCAAGCTGAGGTCCCCGGCCCGGGATTGACCTTTTAACATGTAAAGACTATGGGACTTTTAAAGTTATTTAGATCTTGGGGATGAATAAGAAACTAAGAGTTGAGGCTTAATAGTGATGTGTTTGTATGTCAAGTTGACAAGGGGTCAATTGTACTGGCTGGTTTTGTGTGTCAACTTGATACAAGCTGGAGTTATCACAAAGAAAGGAGCTTCAGTTGAGAAAATGCCTCCATGAGATCCAGCTATAAGGCATTTTCTCAATTAGTGATCTAGGGGGTAAGGTCCCCTGTAGATGGTACCATCCCTGGGCTGGTAGTCTTGGGTTCTATAAGAAAACAAGCTGAGCAAGCCAGGGGAAGCAAGCCAGTAAGTAATATCTCTCCATGGTCTATGCATCAGCTCCTGCTTCCTGACCTGCTTGAGTTCCAGTCCTGACTTTCTTTGGTGATGAACAGCAGTGTGGAAGTGTAAGCTGAATAAATCCTTTCCTCCCCAACTTGCTTCTTGATCATTATGTTTGTGCAGGAATAGAAACCCTGACTAAGACACCAATTGTTCAATTTTCCCCCAAATTTTAAGAAGTTCAGGGCTACAAAGATGATTTTAGATCTTTCTGGCATTAGGCAATGTGAATAGACAGCAGGAGTAGTTTGCTGACATATTAGTGAGCCAATATCCAGGGATAGCAAAGGAATAAGGTAAATGTTCTGTGTTTTCCTTAAATGACAGTTGAAACATAGGCAGTCCTGGGATGATACAGTAGCCCCTTGTGTTGGAGTGCTCCTTCTATCTTGCTTAAAACATTGGGGTTTCTTAATCAAGATATGGATCAGGCTGCTCTTTAAAAATATAGCACCTATTTTTGTTTAGGTACTTCTATCTCAGGGCATTATTGTTGTGAAGAGACACCATGACCAGGGCAACTCTTATAAAGGAAAACATTTAATTGGTAGTAGCTTATAGTTTCAGAGCTTTAGTCCATTATCGAAGTGGTGGGAAGCATGTTCAACATGCAGGCAGACATGGTGTTAGAGAAGTCAAGAATTCTACATCTTAATCTGCAAGCAGCAGAAGGGGACTGTGCCTACACCGGGCTTCCCTTGAGCATATGTAGGACCTCAAAGCTTGACTCCAAAGTGTCACACTTCCTCCAACAAGCCCACACCTTCTAATAATGCCACTCCCTATAGGCTAAGCATTTAAACACATGAGTCTATGAGACCATGCCTATGCAAACTACCATGGCACTATAGTTTCAGTTCTAAATTTAGAGCCACCCAACTTTGAACAAACTTTTTAAACTTGATTAACTTATTTTGTTTGTCAGTTTGTTTTGTTTTCGTTTGTTTGTTTTACTATATATACTTCATAGGATTGTTAGCAACCTGAGTGTGTATCTTGTTATCAGCTTTTGATATGATTCCTTCAAACAAGTCAGTATTCAATAAACAAAAAATTATAACCTAATTAGCAAGGCATGTCCAGTCTAGACAAATAATGCTGTAGTTTAATAGGCATTATAACAGAGATTTCATATGATACATGGTATATGCTGCAGGGATGGCATGTTTCCCTCAAATCTTTAATAACATGACCTAACAAATGATTTGTTTTTCTGACTCATTACTTTATATATTAAACAACTGACATTAAGCCAGTGATTTTTAACAAACTAAAAAGTGTTAAAATATGTATTTACCTATTTATTTTAATGTGCCTCTGTGCACTGCAGTGGATATATGTGCACCATGTGCATACAGGTTCCTGCTGATGTCAGAAGAGAATATCAGATTCCTTGGAACTGGAGTTACAAGAAGTTGTCAGAAACCCAAAGTGATTAATGAAACCCAAATCTGGAGTTCTCTGTAAGAGCAGTAGATCCTCCTAATGTTCAAGTCATCTTCCAGCTCCTAACAATGTTTTCATGACCCACTTAGCTTCATCAGCCCTAGAAAACCAAAAGCACATAGTCACAATCCTGCCCCTCTCCTGCCCCCATAAGTTATCATTATGAGGTTTTGTTGCTCATGTATAATGCATAAAACCTGTTTTTTATGAAATGTTTCTGACTGTGAATTCGTATTGCTATTGTACAGAATCTCGAGAAAAAAATCTTCTGTTATTGCAAAGAAAACTGGCATTTTATGAATCTAAAGATAGTATGGATGAGAATTTTCAGTAAAAAAAAAAAAAAGAAAGAAAGAAAAACATTTTGCTCCTATTGAAGAGTTCTTAATAAACATGCATGTCTGGCTGCTTCCATTTCACTGTTTGCCAGGCACCAGAATAATTCAGCCAAATCTGTTGAAGAGATGGATTCTACAAAGTATGTAAGCTGTCATTAAAGAATGGATAGCTTATAGTCTCATACAGGACATGGCAATCTGTAATCTCAGCATGGACTGGTTTTCTCTCCAAGTGAATGTTATGAGCTAGTGACCGGTCCATACTTTTGCCTACCCAAGTACAAAGTTCCATCCCTTGGTAAAGGACACAAATACTACACACACCTGATTGTGCAGCAGTTTATATCTAACTTGAATCCTTTATACTTAACGTTTTAAATGTTATCCTTTCTCCTTTTACTCTTATTTAAATAGCCATTACTACTTCACTATGTTGCTCGCATATTGAAACTATCACCTGGGTTGGAGATTATACCTAGAGTACATTCATTAGTGAGGATGAACTTAATGAATAGAGAGTCAAATGAATGGAGAGCTTGGGACTAGAAAGGTGGGTCAGAGGTTAAGAGCTCATACTGCTCTCGCAAAAAACCCAAGTTGGGCTCCCAGAATCCATATCATGTGGCTCACAACCATCTATACCTCCAGCTTCAGAAAGTCCAAACCATCTTCTGGCCTCTATGGGCACCTACATACATGAACATATCCACACATAGACATATATATACACATTATTAAAAATAAAAATAAGTTCTCCAGTGTTGGGCCTGTTCCTCATCTCCTCCCCCAGCAGTAATTGACAGGCGGCCTGCTCCCTGGCTCCCAAGTGACCGATGCCCTGCGGGCAGGCGAGTAGGAGGGAATGCCAGCTTGGTGGTGCTCTGTGGCTGGACAAGGCACTGCTGCCGCCTCCCATGCCCAGGGAGACTCTTTCCACCCACGGTCTCAGCTGTGACCAGCAGCCCCTGCTCTGCCCAGCACATAGAGAGGGAGTGCTGCCCGTGGGCTGGGGCAACCCCAGCCATAGGGGCAGGAAAGTGAGGGCCCAGGTCGGCCCAGGTGTGCAGGGGCCCCAGGTTCACAGCAGCAACTGCGGCAGCAAGAGCGGCTTTGGCGGCAGTGCCTTGATTCCTCGCTGACTTGCCCATCTGCCCTCCTGCACTGAGCACCATGGTGATGAGCCAAGCTGGGGCTGTGGCAGCTCTGGGCCGGGGCTCGGTCATGGGGGGGCAGCCTGAACTGGACCCTGACATTGTGGTGCTGGGGGTGTTCTCCCCCTCCCGCTGTCCTGAGGGCGAGAGAGTGGGGCCCGGGCAGTAGTAGTGTTGAGCCCCATTTTGGCCCTGGTTTGGGCCTTGAGGACAAACCCAAGCCTGACTGGAGTTCTGAGACCTGTCTCAGTCACTTCCGAATAGGGGTGACTCAGCAAGACCTGTTTGGCCCTCCCTCTGCCCTGCCATTGCTGATGTGGAGCTTTGCCATTGGCCCTGTCAGTTACCCCTTCTCCTTCCCTGCCTCCTACGCCATCTCTCCCCATACCTAGGTGCCCACCCCCTTTGCCTTCTCTATATAAGTGAGGGGCTGATACAATAAAGTTGAGTTCCTGCTTCAACAAGACTCTCAGCCTGCAGTGTTTCTTTTGGGCCATCGACACTCACCATCTTGCTCAGCCCCAGACAGACCAGGCTGGACCGGGTTCTCTCCTCTTGCCTGGACCTGCTGGAAGGAGCTGACACTCCAAAAATTAATGGAGAACTGTCAGTCCATCACAGAATTAGCAACAGCAGAAATGAGAGCATTTACTGTACTTTTGCTGAACTGACCACACTATGTGCGTAATTTCATTTAGCCATCATGAGATTCATAGAGCAGGTGTTATGGGTTGAGGGTTTTTGCTGTCCAAAATTCATTTTGAAATCAAATCACCATTCTGGTAGCACTAAGAGGCAAGACTATGGTAAACAGTGTATACTTCTAGAAAATTCATTTTCAGGGATGGGACCTGTATTATCGTATATGAAGATGTTTGGCTCTCTTTCCCACTCTTCTCTGAAGCCCTCTCTTGTTCTTTCTCTCCTCTCTCTTATCATGTGACAAAGCAGCAAAAAGACCTTTATCAGTTCTACTGATAAAGTGGAAACCCAGTAGCCACGCCCACCAGTCTGGGCCATCTTCATTCTCTTTCCTGTCCTCCATCACAATTTTGATAGTTTTAGCCCCATCTCTGTAGCAGACACTTGCAGGGGACTATCCTTTCACTCCATCTCCATTCCTGGGAATTCCGTTGAACCTTAGAGTAGACCCAGGTTTCTTTCTTCCTGTGGATTCTCTCTGCCTACACCGTGTAGTCGGTCCCTATTCCTTTTTGTTATAACTTGATACCTAGAAACGCTTTCTACCCAGGATCTCCAATCACACCTGTCAGGGAGTCAAAAACACTCCCTGCCATGTAAGACACAGCCACCACACTATCTGGAGATCCAGAGAGGGCAACACAAGCCCAAGGAATGAAACACACGCCAATACCAGATAGCAACACCTAAAATCACAATCATCCCAGTACCAGATGCTGAGACACCAGTGCATAAAACCCAATCATAGCCAAGACAATAGGCCAGGAACCCTGCTACTATAGTCCTAAGAAATGTAATATAACTGAAATACATGACAAGAACTTCAAAATAGCTAATACAAATTCAAAGGCCTTGAAGAGAATATGAATAAAGCACTTAAAGAGTGCTTTAAACCAAAGAGCATATGCAGGGCTGGTCAGAGGCTTCTGGCACATGTGTAGCAGAGGACTGCCTTGTCTGGCCTCAGTGGGAGAGGATGCACCTAACCCTGTAGAGACTGATGCCCCAGTGAAGGGGTGGGGGGAGCACCCTCTCATAGGCAAAAGGGAGAGGGGATGGGGTAAAGAACTCTTGGAGAGGGAATGGGAATGGGCAGCATTTGAGATGTAAATAAATAAAATAATTAATTTTAAAAATTAATAATAGAAAACAAAAAAGAAATCTGTGAAAATACAAACAGTCTGACATGTGAAAGCAGAAATAGAATCACTAAGGAAAACTCAGGCAAAGACAAAATAAATGAAAATTTTAATAATCAACCCAAAATCTCAGAGGTATTCCTCATAAGTAGAGTATATGACATGGAGGAAAGAAGTTCAGACATTGAAAACAAAGTAAAAGAAATGGATATCTCAGTCAAGAAAATGTTAAATCTTTTAAAAACCTATACATAAAACATCTAGGAAATCTGGGACACTATGAAAAACCAAATCTATGAATAATAGGATTAGAGAAAACAAGCCAAATCAAAGGCACAAAAATTATTTTCAACAAAATCATAGATGAAAATTTTCCTAAGTTAGAAGAGGTGCTTGATTATCCAGGTACAAGAAGCATAGAGAGTGCCAAATAGACAGGACCAGAAAAGAAATGCCCTATGACACATAATAATCAAAACACTCAATATACACAGGTGTGGTAGCTTTTAATCTCAGCACTGAGGAGGTAGAGATGGGCAAACCACTAAGTTTGAGAATAGACTGGTCTACAGAGCCAGTTCCAAGACACCCAAGGATACACAGAAATCACATCTGGAAAAAAAAATAAAAAGGAAAAAACACTAGATATACAAAACAACAACAACAAAAAATATTAAAAAGCTGGGAGGGGAAAAGACCAAGTTACATATCATAATAACACCAGACTTCTCAATGGAGCGGCTAAAAGCCAGAAGGCACTATATAGATGCTCTACACACTTTAAGAGACCACAGATGCCATTCCAGATTACTGTATCCATCAAAACTATCAATCATAGTAGATAGAAAAAGAAAAAGGAAACCAAATTCAAGCAGGATCTATCTACAAACTCTACAGACAGTGCTAAAAGGAAAAGTTCAATGTGCAGAGTTAATCAAATCTGAGAAAACACAAGGAATAATTAATCTCATATAAGCAAACCAAAGAGGAGTGGGAATTCACACCACAACATCAAAATAAGGGGGATTGATAGGCTCTGCTCATGTTAACTCTCACCAACAGTGGTCTCAGTTCTTTAACAAAAAGATACAGACCAGATGATTAGACTAGAAAAGATCATTTTTTTCTGGTGCATTCAAGAAACATACCTTACCATCAAAAATAGACACAACCTGATAAAAGAATAGAAAAAGATGTTCTAAGTGAATGGACCCAAAAAGCAAGCACATGTACTCATTTTAACATCTGGAAAAATAGACTACAAACCAAAACTAATCAGAAGAGAGAGGGGGATTCTGAATACTCATCAAAGGGAAAATCCACAAAGAGGATACTATCTAAATAGTTACATAACAAACACAAGGGCACCCAAATTCATAAAAGAAACACAACAACTAAAATCACATATTGACCCTCACACAGTGATAAAGGTAGCCTTCAATACTCCACTCTCACCAAATACATAGGTCATTGAGACAGAAATAAACAGAGATGCTGCAGTTAAATAGTATAAGATATGAAATAGATCTAGTAGACATTTATAAAACATTACACACACACACACACACACACACACACATGCATGCACGCACCTTCACCTTCTTTTTAGCTCATGGAAGTTTCTCCAAAATTGGCTGTAGTAATTGAGCACAATGCAAGTCTCAACAGATAAAAGAAAATTGATATGACACCCTGCATCCTCTCTGACTACCATAGATTAAAGTAGGAGATCAACAACTAAAGTTTACAAACTCATAAACACTAAAAATCTCACTACTGAATTTAATAAAAAAAAAAAAGTTTGGTAGAATTCTGGGCTAAAACAATCTGATCCTGAGGTGTTTTGTTGTTGTTGTTGTTGTTGTTGTTGTTGTTGTTGCTGCTGCTGCTGCTGCTGTTGGTTGAGAGACTTTTAATGACTGCTTCCATTTCTTTAGGGATTTTACAATTATTTAAATAGTTTACCTGATCTTGATTTAACTTTGGTAAGTAGTATCTATCTAGAAAATCATCCATTTTGTTTAGAATTTCCAGTATTGTACAGGCTTTTGAAGGAAGACCAATGATCAAAGCCTCAAGCAACAAGAGCATGCTGGGGAGGACATGGAGCAAAGGGAACACTCCTCCTCTGTTGGTGGGAGTGCAAACTGTACAACCACTCTGGAAATCAATCTGGCAGTTTCTCAGAAGAACAGGAATAGTTCTATCTCAAAACCCAGCTATACCACTCCTGGGCATATACCCAAAAGATGTTCCACTATACCACAGGGACACTTGTTCCACTATGTTCATAGCACTTTTATTCGTAACAGCCAAAAACTGGAAACAACCCAGACGTCCCTCAACTGAAGAATGGATATAGGAAATGTGGTGCATTTACACAATGGAATACTACTCAGCTATTAAAAACAAGGACATCATAAAATATGCAAGCAAATGGTCAGAACTAGAAAATATCATCCTGAGTGAGATAACCCAGATCCAAAAGGACATGCTTGATATGTACTCAATTATAAGTGGATATTAGCCATAAAGTACAGGATACCCACAGTACAACCCATAGGCCCAAAGAAGCTAAGTAACAAGGAAGGCCTAAGGGAGGATGCTTGAATATTACTCAGAAGGAGAAATAAAATAGTAATCCAAGGTAGATGGAGGGAGGGAACAGGGAGGAATATGAGAACCTGGGTGGAGGTCAGGTGTAGGGAGAGCTGGGGAGAGAAGACCAGGAAAGTGAATGGAAATTGATCATGGATGAGGGCGGGGAAGCAATATCTAGGATGTACCAGAGACCTGGTATGAGGGAGGCTCCAAAGAATCTACAGGGTGACTCTAGCTGAGACTCCTAGCAGTGATTATCGCAGGATTTTCCCTGTCCAATTACATTAGGGCAATAGGAGTCCTGTGATTGGACAGGGAACATGGAGGTCGAACTAAGGGTTGGGGAGACAGAGAGCGTCTCAGGGGAGGAGGAAGGAAGATGGCAGCAGACATGAGCTGGTGTAGCATCATCAGTGATTATGATATTATAAAGGTTAGAATTTTGGGATAATTTGTCTAATCTAGGTAGGCAGCTTTTATCATTATCAATTGACTCTGAAATTATTGTATTGGCATATTGTAAATTGTGTTTGTATTGATACATAAATCTGATTGGTTAACTATATGCTTAAGAGTCTTAATTCTACCGGGTGTTGAGATGGCTGACCGTGGGGTGGGCAGTTATTGCATGGGCCTGGCAGCAGAGATCCACCAAGAGACTCAGATCTGGAGAGTTGGTGGACCAAGAGAGTGAGATCACCTGGTGAGAGCTCTGCGATGGCCGCTGGTTGTGATTGTCAGGACTAGCACAGGAATAAGCTGGTTCCTCATTTTGAATATTTCCCACAACAGTTGCCTCCTATAGCCAGGCAGGACTCCCAGTGGAGAGATAAGGACTCAAACCCACGCACAAAACCTTTGACCCAAAATCTGTCCTACCTACAAGAAGTGCAGGGACAAAGATGGAGCAGAGACTGAGGCCAACCAATCCCTGACACTATTAATGATACTCTGCAATGCTTGCAGACATGAGTCTAGCATAACTGCCCTCTGAGAGGTTCCATCCAGCAGCTGACCAAAACAGATACAGAAACACAGCCAAATATTAGACCCAGTTTGGGGAGTCCTTTAGAAGAGTTGAGGTAATGATTGAGGAACCTGAAGTGGAGAGGGACTCCACAAGAAGACCACCATAGTCAATGAGCCTGGACCCTTGGGGGATCATGGAGAAAGAACCATCCATCAAAGAGAATACAAGGGCTAAACCGAACCCCACCACCACCACGCATATGTAGCAGATGTGTAGCTTGGTCTTCATGCAGGTGTCCCACAAACTAGAGCAGGGACTCACCCTGACGCTGTTGCCTGCCTGTGGATCCTGTTTTCTTAACTAGGCTGCCTTGTCTGGCCTCAGTGAGAGAGGATGTGCTCAGTCCTGCAGCGATTTGAAGTACCAGAATGGGTTGGTACCCAGGGTTTCCCTCCCCTTCTCAGAGGAGAAGGGGAGGGGGCATTGGGGAGAGGCTGTTTGAGAGGAGGACAGGGAGGAGATGGGGGGCTATGATTAGGATGTAAAGTGAATAAATCAATTAATGAAAAAATGGGTTAAAACAGAAATTTAAAGGAAATTTTAAGTGGAATTAAAGAGTATTTACTTTTTTGGCTTGTCATGATTTATTCATATTGGTAATTTTTTATAAAAACAAAATTCATATCTCTTTCATAATGTAGAGAAGAAAAAGAGGAAGAGGAAAAAGAAAAGGAAGAGGAGGAGAAGGGGAGAGGAGGAGGAGGAGGAGGAGGAGGAGGAGGAGGAGGAGGAGGAGAAGAAGAAGAAGAAGAAGAAGAAGAAGAAGAAGAAGAAGAAGAAGAAGAAGAAGAAGAAGAAGAAGAAGAAGGAGAAGAAGAAGAAGCAGCTATAAAACTCTTTAGAATTGCCTAGTAGTTGTAGTACAAACCTTTAATTCTAGCACTTGGGAAGCAGAGTTCAGGTGATCTTTCTGAGTTCAAGGCCAGCTTGGTCTAGAGAGTGAGTTCCAGGATAACCAAGGCTAAACAGAGAAACCCTGCCTTGGGGGGCACAGGGAGGAACCATCAACAACCAAATCAAAACAATACACCCAAATGTATGAGACACAAAGAAAGTAGTTCTAGGAGGCAAGTTAATGTTTCATATAGCACTACAAGAAGAAGGAGGAGGAGGAGGAGAGGAAGAGGAAGAAGAAAAAGAAAGAAAGGAAGGAAGGAAGAAAGGAAGGGAGGGAGGGAGGGAGGGAGGGAGGGAGGGAGGAAGGAAGGAAGGAAGGAAGGACATCTCATGTAATCAACCAACAGCACACCTGAAGGCTGTAGAACTGAAAGGAGAAATAACACTGAGAAAGAGCAAAAGGCAAGAAATAACCAAACTTAAGACTGAAATTAATAAAATTAAAACAAAAATATTACAAAGAATCAATGAAAAGAGGGTTGGTTCTTAGAGAAAAATCAATAAAATTGATAAACCATTAGCCAAATCAACTAAAAGGCAGGGAGAGAAGATCCAAATCAATAAGATTAGAGATGAAAATGCAGACATCATAACAGATATTAAGGAAATCCAGAGAATTTGTCATAAGGACACACTTTAAAAATATATGCTTCATCCTTCCTATAGAGGTGTTGCAGGTGTGGCTGCTGTCTCACATGTGTCCATAGGTGGCAGAGAAGAGAAAGGCCGCATCTCTTTTCAGTGTTCTGACCTATGAACATCTGAATGATTAATAGTCTACCATTCCCTGAAAAAAGTGAGCCTGAGATGACCGCTAGTCTGGTGCCAAGCAGATCCAGATGAGTTCCCAGGGTGGGGTGCAAACTCCCAAGGGAGACTAGAAAAAACACAAGAGAGACAACCTTCACAAGGCGAAAGCTGGGCAAAGAATGAACTCAAGACCACCTCCAAACTGACACCATAGGTCCTGGACAAAGAACTAGCCTGAGCTAACCACTAGCCCAGTGCTGCACAGGTTGGGGACAGGGGATGGGGGAGAAGGGCGAAGATTATGCCTCAGATGACCCCTGCCCAGTTCCATAGTGCACAAGGAGGGCGTAGCACTCCTGAAACCACTCCTGAGATGACTACAGACACTCAGAGACCCCAGGCACCACTAAGAACAACAAGTAAGTAGTAGAGAAATGGAAGAGAAAGAGAAGGGTATGGGCACAATGAAGAGATGCAGAACTGGAGACTGAAGGGCAGTGAGGAACAGCCTGATATAAGTAGCCGGTGATGCCATCTGGGACCATGGTGGAGTCCTGGCCTGTGCTGCCCCTGGGGGCCACGTCTGGGTCCTTGACCCTGCAGCAGCAGGGATTCGCCATCACCAAGGGCCAGGCAGACATTCCTGGTCTGGGATGCCATCCAGGGACATGTTGCTTTCTGAGGGATGTGCAGAACTACCCTCAGCCCTCACTTGAGCATTGTGAGAGAGCTGGACCTAGAGGCAGGAGAGCTGACCCCACCCCTATCCAGCTGCAGTACTAGGAAGAGTAAGCCCTGCACATTGCTGAGAGTTGCAGGTGAGCAGGCCCTGAGGAGGCAAACATGGTAGAGCTGACTCTACCACTTGCTTGAGAGAGCAAGAGAACTGTCCCTGCCCCTCACCAGCTGCAGCACTCAGGAGAGAGGGTCCTGCTCCTCCCTGGATAGCACAGTAGAGCCAATGCAGGTGGTGGGTGGCAAGCACCAGAAAGTTGTCCCTAGGGTGTGAGCATAGGGGAGCTGGCCCCTGCCACTTGTCTGCAGTGCAGTAGTTCTTTGCATTTGCAAGCAGAGTGGACAAAAGGGTATACTGTGGGACACACTGTGACACACTACAGCTTCTACAAGAAAGATGCCCACTTGCTTTGTCTCTTGCCACATAAGTCAGGCAGAAGAACTGGCCCTGAGGTCATCAGAGCTGGAAAACTAGCCCTATCACTCACCTGCCACAACACTTGGGATAGCAAGCCCTGCACCTTATCTATGCAGCACAGTAGAGCTGGCCCTTCCTGGACGTGGTGGTTGCTGGTAAGCCAGCCCCAAGGACATGAGCACAGGAGAGCCCTCCATGCCTGTTGCTTGCTGGAGATAAAGACATTATTCTCCCCTCCCTCATCCCTCACCATCTATGGCAGGTGGAAGACCTGGACCTGGGGTCATGAAAGCAGGAGAACAGGCCATGCACCTCATAAGCTGCAACACTCAGGAGAGTAGACCCTGTACCTCACATATGAAGCAGGGTAGAGCTGCCTCAAGAGTGTGAGAGCAAAAGATATAGCTCTGCCCCTTGCTGGCTGCAGCATTGGATGAGCCAGTCAGGGAAGGACAGGAGAGCTTGCCCCAGTGCTGTGGGTGTGGGAGAGCCAGTGGGCTGATCAGCTCAAATATCTCTCAGGCCCAGATCCAGGGCCTCAACATCTACCCCATTGAAGAACTGTTGGAGTGCATGAAGGACCCAGTCATACAGATCCAAAACTATGGGATCTCCTTGTCACAAGGCAACAGCAGGCTATCTGAGAAACTCCCAGTGAGGTTCCAGTACTGATAGTGTAGCAGAAGCCAGAGGCCTCATTCCAGCCAACAACTCATTGCAATGGACATTTGCAAGCAAAGAAGAGTGGACAAAGAGGTATAATGTGGGAAACACTATGACACTACAGCTTCTACAAGATTTATTTTTCTTTCTTGAGGGGGAGGTTGCAAGGGTGGAGGATAGATACAAGAGAGGGAGATGAGTGGGTTGGGGTACATATGTGAAATTCACGAAGATCTAATAAAAAGTATATATTCCACCAAACTGATAAACCTAAAATATACATCAAGATCAGATAAGCAATTTAAACAGACCCATAATCCCAAATGAAATAGAAGCAGTGATTAAAAGTGATTTAAAAAGTCAAAAATATCCCAGGGACAGATTCAACACAGAATTCTACCAGACCTTCAAAGAAGAATTAATAACAATATTCCTCAAATTATTCCACAAAATAGAAACAGAAGAAACATTGGATAATTCTTTTTAGCTCGCCATAATTACCCTGATACCTAACCTACTCAAAGATCCAACAAAGAGAATTACAAACCAGTTTCCCATATGAACACACATGCAAAAATTCTCAATAAAATACTTGCAAATCCAAGAACACATCAAAAAGATCATCCATCATGATCTAGTAGGATCCATCCAAGAGATTAAGGGATATTTCAACATACATAAATCAATTAAAGACAACAACCACATGATCATCTCATTAGATGCAGATCAACTTCCTTTATGATAAAAGTACTGACAAACTAGGGATACAAGGGACATACCTCAACATAAGAAAACCAATTTACACAAAGTCCACAGCCAAATTCTGCCTAAACAGAGAGACACTTAAAACATTTCCATGAAAATCAGAAATAACAACAAGGCTGCTCACTCTCAATACCTATACAAAACAGTACTTGTAGTCTCAGCTAGAGAGCAATAAGACAACAGAAAAAGATCAAGGGCACACAAATGAAAAGGAAAGAAGTCAACATTTCTTTGTTTGCAGTTGATATTATCATATTTATAATGACTCTTAAAAACCCAACAGGAAACTTTTAGAGTTGATAATACTTTCAGCATACTAGCAGGATAAGGAAAATGTGGTACATTTACACTATAGAATATTACTCAAATATTTAAAATTCACAGATAAATAAATGGAGTTATAACAAATTATCCTGAGTAAGGCAACCCAGACCCCAGAAGACAAATAGAGATTATTCACTTACCTGTGATGTTAGCATTTAGCTTTCAATAGGTATGCCACATTCTATAAAACCACAGAGGCTATGTATAGAATAAAAGACTGGGTGTGAGGAGGATTTCACAAGGAAGAGAAAAATAGTTTTGGAGACACAAGGGAGTGTGAAATGAAAGGCTTAAATGAAGAAGGAGGAGAAAGAGGGAGTAAGGAAGGAAATTCATGAAGGGATCATTTGAGAGGTCATATGGAAAACTACTAGAGTATAAATGTGTGTGTGTATGTGTATACATATATATATATATACATATATATACATATACATATATATATGTATATATATATATATATTAAAAAATCTAAATGAATTTGCCAAATAAAAGGGGAAACAGCTCCAACTAATTTTTTTTGAGCACCAACTGAAGCTTCCAGTGCCAGGAATGGATTACATCTACTTGAGTTGTTAGCCAAAGGAGCCCATGAAAACCCCCAAACAACTCAGACTATTGTCAAGGATTTTGGTTGCTCTCCACAAACTGATAGTAAAGCCCTGTTGATGAAGACAGCATCTACATAACTCCCTGAACATGGAGAAGTAGAGACAATGACTAACTAGAACCTACCTCCCACTGGCTAGGGTTCATGGTAGTCGAAGGACTCTGCATGCTACCAGAAGAGAAAGGTAAACACTACATAGCCACAGACTCTTGATATATGGTGGTGAGATACCTACATGATACACTGCTATGACAGTGGCCTAAAAGTTGAGGAGTAATCAACCACTCTGATTGGAACTAAAGTCCATTCTATGAGATAGAACCCATGTCTAATACTGTTCAAGTAGACAAAGAACCTGAAACTAGATAGGCGTGGACCTAGAGGAAAACAGTATATTAGGGTTCTGCTAAATGAATATAGCAATAAAATGATGCCTGACATTCTGCTATACCCATAGGTCAGTATCTCACTCAGCCATCATCAAAGAAGCCAGTATAGAACCCTGTGAATGCACACTGTGGAGAGAATGAGGGACTATGGAACATTCAGTCCTAATGGGAAGTCTTCGTCAAATCTTCCCATGAGAAAGACTGTAGGGAAGACAGCAAGAAACATGCTTTAGAGCCATACCAGAACTGAGGCACATGTGATCTCCCAGAGATCACAGCAGCATACCCAGGACCTGCATGGGATCAGGACAGCAGCATACACAGGGCCTGCACAGGACCAGGACAGAGAGGAACTGGGTATTCTCCCAAAGGAAAAAATCTGTTTTTTCTCGTGTAGTCTAACCAAGCATACAGACCATAGGTAAGAGCAGGCCCCATGCCCAGAAGTAGATGGCAGATGCTTTGTCTCATAATGCTTTGTCTGGGCATTTTTACTTTATCGGTCTTTTGCATCTATACCATGGTTTCTGATTATGTGTTTCTATG
This sequence comes from Uromys caudimaculatus, assembly GCA_028551405.1. Classification (NCBI taxonomy): domain Eukaryota; kingdom Metazoa; phylum Chordata; class Mammalia; order Rodentia; family Muridae; genus Uromys; species Uromys caudimaculatus. The sequence continues at coordinate 67,981,664 of CM052716.1, read as the reverse complement.
GGTTTTGTGAGTGTGTGTGTGTGTGTGTGTGTGTGTGTGTGTGTGTGTGTATTTGTGTGTGTATGTGTGAGTATGTGTGAGTGACTCTTTGTGTGTGAGTATGTGTGTCTGTGTGTGTATAAGTATGTGTGAGTGACTATTTGTGTGTGAGTATGTATGTGTGTGTGAGTATGTATGTGTGTGTGAGTATGTGTGTGTGTGAGGGTGTGTGTGAGAGTGTGTGAGTGTGTGTATGAGTGTGTGTGTTTCTCGTGTGTTTTCTTTGGTTTTTTATTCTGGTTTGATTGATTTTTATTTGCCTACTCAGTTTCTAAACAGAGAGAAAAGAAAGTGAAATTGGCTGTGTGGAGATGTTGTCAGAAACTGGGGCGAGATGAGGAAACAGAAACTATAATCACAATATATTGTATGGGAGAAAATTATTTCCAATAAAAAGAACATAATTCATTAATTTAAAGAAAACTTTATCACATGCAAGCTCCTGGATCCCAAAACTGTGGTTAAATTCTGTTCCTTGTAAATGATCCAGTCTCAAGCACCAGAGTAAAGTGGGATTGACTTCTGTTTTTCATAAATTAGAAAACAAAAGTTGAGACATGACTTGCCTGGAATACACAACTACTTCTACACCTATGTTTGACTGAAGGCAGTTCTGCTCCTTACAATCGCTCCAAGTGCTATGGTTCTTCTCTTTCAATCAGTAAGGAGAATATTGATAATAAAGCACCATCCCAGCTGAAATTACTGAACTCCTACTTAATTAAGAAAGCTTGCTTTAGTCAAAAAATGGGAAATATTTGAAACAGCTTACCACTTCTTTTAGGAAGACAATAACTGCCCAGCACTTACAGAGTACCATACCAGGTACTTTGTATGCATTAAATTTGACCCTCAGAGCCTCCCCATAAAGCAGATAACTATCTCTATTTTACAGAATGGGAAATACTTGGAGAAACTGAGGTCACAGAGCTGGTAAGGAGCCTCAACTTTGCACTCTGCCATCCTGCCCTGCCACTTCATTACCTCTCTTACAAGGCCTTCCCTTAAGGGACTTCAAGAGTGCTTTTTACAATAATGGTGCCGTCCCCTGCAGGTTTATTTATACTATTTATTAGCCCAGCAAAGCTTTAGTTCAGGTACAATGCAAAAGTAAACTTTAACCTAAGCCCTGCCCTCATTTCCATAAATTTAAAATTTAGTGAGGTCCAAGTTAATGGCCTTTACTATATATGGAAAGAGTTTAATAGTCACTTAGCCCTGCTCTATCTCCATTAGCCAATCTAAAAAGCCTCACAGAGGTGAAGGAAGGGAGAGCAGCCACCTCAAACTATAATGGACTAGAATTGCCTGGAATTTGTTCTTCAGCAAAAATCATAATATAAAATTTTCAATCCATAACAACAAACTGAAACCAACAAGTTTAAGTGTTCTATTCATCAATTAGAGAAAATTAACCTAATCAGATGCCATCTTAAGGATTATACCCATAGAGAATCAGCAGTCATAATTAAAAGTCCGTTCCAAATCTCTTTGGTGTGCAGTGAAATGTTTTAATACAGCCAGACTGCCTGATCCTTTCCATGTCGCTATATAAATGAACATATCACGTGACCATGTAATCATGTGATCATCACCGGATGCTTAACAGGGTTATCACTGCTGCTCTTGCTACACCTTTTTCTAATGCAGATATGTTTCCACGTGTATCTGGAGAGGAAAAGCACACAGGCTGTGATAGCCCATCTAGCATTTGTCTGCAGCCCTGGTCCCACTGATCCTACAACTGGATGTGTCTAAGTCTCTCTGACACAGGTTGCGAATATTCCAAATTAATCGTATGCACCTTTGGATTGGAGTGCTTTTAGAATTCAAAATCCACAACTTCTTCTTGACAATACCTTGCAAAGGGCCTCTCTGCAAAGAAACAGGCCTGGGGCACAAGTAAAGCAAGGCCTGAGGCTCTGAGGCAAAGGATAGAATGAGGTCATTTGAAGTCAGACTGGGCTCTCAATAGGTCTTTGGCTTCCTGGTGTCCAGAGTTTGCTTGGTCAGTTTGCCAAGGAGCATGAGTAGATTTGTTGTCCAGGACATGTGGAGTGACTTAATCCCCCATAGCGACTTTATATAAAGTATACATTTTTTTCTACTATGTAGTGTACAATATTCCAACTATCTAGAATTTCTATAGTTTGATAATCTCTTGTCTTCTTTTGCTTTATGGCTTTATCAAGCAGGCACACCAGACTATCACCACAGGATTCAATCTTTCAGTTTTACTTCCAACTCATTTGGCCAGAGCATCGTGACTATAATAGTCTGTTGAATCCTCTTTGGAGAATAAAGATGGTGGAGTCGGATCTCTGGAGTTTTCAAAGTCATGCCAAGAAGAGAATGTTGCTTCCAGTGAGACAGGACAACCAATCTCTGGGTTCTCACAACCCTTTCCACCCAATGAGCTCCTGCTTGTTCATTAAACAGTTAATTGAACCGTTAAGCACTTGAGTCTTATGTGAGATTATAGAAATTCCATTTAGAAGAATCTAATAATATCAGAAATTAACAAAATCAAAAGTGTTATCATGTTCACTGCAGCAAAGCATAATACATGCAAGAGAATAATAATAGGTAATACATAAAATAGGATAGATGGGAGACCAGAATGCAACCTACTATTGCTGACTGGGGCCAGGGTAGGAGGTAGTTTAATAAGAAAGCCAAAACTCACCTGCTATACAGACTACATAACTAAGCCATCTTGGTAAGACAGGCAATGTGGCCCTACCCTTAGAGATAATGTGTGGCTTAATGAGAAAGCCCTACTCCGTAGAGAAGTGGGGTCATAGTTATTTGAGCTGGCCCAGGCAGCCATCACCAACTTTCTAAATGGACAAGATACTTCCTTCTGGGGCAGAGTAAGAGTCAAGACAGCTGAATCCAGGCTGCAAACTGTTAGAGAGTTCTTTTCAATTTCTTACAAGGAGGCCAACAACACTGCAAAACTGAAAAATGAAGAAATGGAAGGAACTGCAGCAAGAGCCTACGCTGCGCGGAGAACCTGTGGCCTGCCCGGGTGTAGACACTGCGCATAGAGTGAGCAGAATCGGTGATGGCTATCTGTGTTCATGTCCGGCTGTCGGTTTAGTGACTTCATCCAGAACACCGAGTGTTGCGAAACACCAGAAACAAGGCCTACTTGCAAATGTTTTGTGAAACTTTAAAACTTCAGGAACGTCATGATTTGGCATCTACAAGACATTGTTTAGGGTAGTGCTTGTGTATATATCCTTAATGCCTTCTGTATCATTTAATCTCCAGGCTCGCTGTCGGTTGGTTTCTATAATCCTTTGTCTCCAGGAACCCCGCAGAATAATTTTATTTTTCCCTAAATAAGAGCGGTTTAAGCTTGACTGACCTTTTGCACGATTTTGTTCTGGCTACCATCATACCGCATTCTCCAAGTCACAATGCAGCATAAAGTAAAGTCCAACGGACCAAATAAATTCGAGGAGAGATTTATGCTCTAAAAATCTGCCTCTGGACTTTTATCTGACAATGATGAAACTTTCTCACTGGAACTGCGTCTGGGGAAAGTTCCCACTGATGTGTTTCGTTGCCAGTTTCAGTGGCCGCGCAGAAGTCCTAGTAAGACGACAAGGCTCCTTCTGCTGAACAGATCTCCCTGAGTTAAAAGAACTTGAAACGCTCCACGCTTTTCAACCGCCCCCAAAGTTATGTGCTTTATCAGATTTTAAAGTTACTCCGAACCTCCTTGTGGTTCCAAGCTTCACTGCCTGGCTATCTTCACAGCCGCTGCCCTCTCCTAACTAACGGATTTTGACGTCATTCGGGCTTTGCAAACTGTGTGCTACAGCCCTGGCTCCGGCTTCCCAGCTGCCATTAAAGTTATACTGCATTTGGTTAAGTGTGGAGGCTGGCTCTGGAGAGGATCCATAATGGTGATTATCATGCAAATCAGCCTCCCGCAAGTCAGGCTCCTCCTTGGAGGCCTTGCAGCTTGGCTTCCCCCAGTGCCGCCCCATTGTCCCCAGGATAAAGCTAACCGCTCGCTTGACTACTGACTCTGGACCGCTCCGAGACGAGGTCTCCTGACAGAGATTAGTGGGCAGCGATGAATCTTTCACTTGTGGTAGAAATATGATTTTATTTAAGAAAATAACCATCCATAATTGGGCTTCTGTCGCTTTAAATTTTAATGGGGAGAGTACTGTGGAGGCTGAGGAACTTTAAATTACGGCTTTCAGAAGCTTCTCACTGAATCTTTCAATTATTCTCTGTAAGTACTTTCTCAAAGCATGTGCCACCATGACATTGATATCACAATTCAAATCTAAATTCAAAACTGACTGCAAAGCTATGAGCTATGTGCTGGCGTGCGGGCTGACTCGTTTTATCTCTGAACATCTGACGAGGCGAATCAAGAGGCGCTCTCTCAGAGCCCAGCCAGCTGTTTGCCAAATATTCAAATACCCTGGCATGCACAAGAGTCTTTCAGATTTCCCCACATCAAAATTAACGACGACCCCCTATTTCCCCATTAGTTTCTGGCTCACCTCCATCCTTTCTTGCAGGCCCGCCTGCCTCACTCTGCTAAGTGCTGCTCGATGCTTGCTCACCTCTAGGTTCCTGGCTCCAGCAGTGGACCCAGTGTGTGCTGCAGGATGTCAGCAGTTCAGACAAACCCACGTGGAGCAGTTTTCAAGCCTGTGTTTCCTTGAAGTAGATCTGAAAGGGTGGCTGCACTGATATTTGCTTCAGTCTGAGTACAGAAACAGTGAGTGCATGGCTCTCCTTAAACTGCGTCATTAAGTTGAAGCAGAAAATGGACCTGGGAAGACCACAGCAAGGGCTGCCTTTCTTCTACTTCGGTGTCTTAACGTCCTTGTTACAAACCCATTTTCTTTCATCGTTTTAATATCTGCATATTAAAGCAAGCCACCAAAATGAATCTATTTAATTATTTATAGTTCTAACTGGAGACTTTCAATTATTTCAAAATGTGTCCCTGACCTCAGCCTATGCCATTCCAGGTTTACAACTGTAAACAAGTAAACCCAGCTGCTCTCATGAGCACAAGGAAAGACACTCCATCTCCTCCCTCACATGTTAAAGGTCCTGAAGCAATTTTCCTCAGCAAGTCTCCCTGGGGACAACTAAGAGGAGGCTGTGGATTTTAAAGTATGCTGAACATGGGGAATTTAAGGCAGAAAGGAACCAAGGTGCCATTGACGCAGGACAACAGCCTCCACCCCTATGGCTGCTCCATTTCCTGAAACTGGACATCAAATCCAGGTGGAACTGGGCCAGGCATTTTTTTTTTATCCCTTCTTGGAAAGCCACTTCTTGACGTGTTCATTTCCTGTGATGTGTTTATACTCAGGCAGAAGGGGCGCAGCAGGAATGCTTTCAGGGCACACTGAGGGGGAAGCTGCTCTCATAGGAGCCATGAATGCCAGATGTCAAAGGAAGCAACTTGTGCTACAGAGAGTTCTCCATGCAGGATACTAGGGACATCAAATCATGTCTGAGAATTCCTGACATGGGGCCTTTTCTTAGCTTATGTAAAACTAGATGGAAAAAAAATCACCGACTTAAAAAATAATATTAACAATAAAAGAAGCCTCAAATTAAAGCATACAAATTACCTGAGAATCAGAAAAGACAGTGACATTCCAATTCTGCCAAGGAGAGTCTTCCCAGGTGCCATGTATCACATGCCACCATTTTGTGAAACAGGCCCAGATATGGCTTTGCACTCAGATTGGGCTCGCACACACAGAAAGATGATTCCTAAGATACTGGCCATGGAGACAGAAAAGTTGCTAAGACTCACATTAGTTTCCAAGACCAAAACAGTACAATTGTAACTCCTGTTGTATTTGAATATTTAAGGCTTGTGAAGTGTTTCCAACACAGAACAGTTGTACGGACATCTTCTACTCAAACCTCCAGTGTGCCTCTGTCTGCTAAGTAAGAGATCTTCATGAGCCAGCTTTGATGAAAGATCAATCTCCACACTGCAGGATTTCTATGCAGAAAGTGTGTCTTTCGCCTTATTAAAGTTCCTTCACGGCTACAGAGCTTCTTTCCCTCCCAGAAAGACCCACCCTCAGAATTGGTCTACTTTTACTAATTCCTCTTCCTCCGTGCTATCCTTTCTCAATCAATCAAGCAGGATGAGAGGGAATGTCAAAATCACCTGGGGGAGATCGCTTCAGCCTCCACCCCAGCCTGCAAAATATTACATACATGATCCACTCATAATTTCTAACTAGAGAAAGCTGTATTTCTTAAAAAGATGGGGAAAGAAAGAAGAAGCTGCGCTGACCTCCTGTAGCAATGGTACCACTTATGCCTAACACTTATATGCCTATATATGGATGACTTTGACCCAGACCTACATATCCAAATTCCTTTACAGTTGTTCTCAGATGGCCTACCAGCTCAGACTCACCAAACACAGCACCAAAACCATCCTGTGTGCTTATTTTTACCTCTCTTTCTTTTCTTGACAAAGGTCAATGTCTACTCAGTGGCTCCTGCTGATTAGGGTGGTTGTCCCAACTGTATTTCTCATCCTTTGTCTCCTCAACACTCCTCCATTCCCACCCCACATGCATCAACTCTGTGACCACATCCTTCTCTTTCTTCCTCCGGGATTTATCTTATATCTCTGGATCTACCACATCCCATACCGCACCTGAGCCTCTAGAGTAGCTTCAGCTTCAAACCTATTGTCCACATACTTGTGATTCACACTAGGGTGCTCGGCTCCTAATACACAAGGTAATTTTGATAGCAAACAGACAGGCTTTAAAAATATTTATGTATGTAATAGAGTTGGAAAAACAGAGTTACCACATGGAAGGTAATCCCCAGTTAATATTAAACTTTCTTTAAAATGTAAATCTTAGTATAAGGATTACACAATTAAAGAAAAACCTTTTAGGTAGTTTGAAGGTTTTTTGTTTTTGTTTTGTTTTGTTTTAAAGAAAATATGATTCAATGATGTTTGGGGAGCTAAACTCCTTAAAGTCTTAGTGGGATGCTTTGCTTCCTCCTTACCCCCCTCCCCAACTTCCTGCGTCTCTGTCATTGACATGGATCATCTGAGTATCAGCTTCCTACATGACAAAAACACCAAATCTACAGGTTAAAATGGTATTTCATTTAGTTCCAAATTGTGTGGACAAGCTAGGTGGCTCCTTCTGAGCTGACATCTCAGAAAGATCAAATCAGAGGAAATTGGCTGGTAGCCAGTTCCCTCTGGACTCTCCCACTGTTCCTAGTCAAATGGTGACTCATATGCTAACTAGATGATGTGAGATGACCTCATCAACCTCGGGTGTTTCTAAGACTGTGAGCAAGGCCTCTGTTCTCCTCTGACAAGTCATGCCCCTGGCTCATTCAAAAGGTAGCCTCAAGAGTTCTCAACACGGAAACCCCAGGTCACAAGCACTCTTCAAGTCTTGATTATGTCATATTTGCTAATGTCCATTGACTAAAACATGCCACAAGAGCAACTCAGTCCAGCAATGAGATGAAAGATTCTACCTCATAATGGAAGGATCTGCCAAGTGACATTGCTAGGCTTATATACGAGAGCTAAGTATACAAGACTGTTAGTCTACTGCTCTTATCCCAGGTTTATACCTTAAACATCTCAGGCATATTCACATGTGTGTTCATGTTCTTCTCACCCCAAAATGAACTCCTCAACTTTCTGAAAAATTATTTTTGTCAGCCATGCTTTTCTTGAATAACTAAGTATAATGTATTAGCATGTCTAGTTCTATCCTTCATCTCAGCACACCTACCATTAGCATTATTTTGCTACCAATCCATAATTCATTTCTTTTTGTTTATATGTGCATATTACTTATTTTCCAATTGTTATTGCTTGAAATCTTCATACATTTATATAATACATTTTAGTCATCCTATCTCTCCTTCTACTGCTGAAATCCTTCTTCTCAGTGAGATTCCCCCCACCTTCCTGTCTTTTTGAGTTTCAGGATTCCGATCCAACACAGCAGTCTCTGACATCTTCATTTAAGGCGAAAGTCAATCATTTCTCATGTGCTCCCCTGATCCCTTGTGAACGCCTCTCCTTTATCATTTGGGAAATTATATTATAATTACTTATTATGAACCAAAAAAAAGTCTGTTTTTGTACCATAGCATCTAGCACACCGCTTGGCAAAGAAAAGCATTCAGTAACTATTCTGTAAGTTAAAATTAATTGATGAGTTCAAAGCAAAGATACAAGTCTCCCTGAAACAAACCTCTATCACAAGATTTAAGGTGCAACTACACAAAAGCAGCCATATGATTTAAGAGACCTAATTAGAACCATGCCATCTAATTTGAAGGGCACCAGGCAGAGACAAGCATTTTCCTGTGAGGACTGACATAGCCTGAACTTCCAGTATAGGTTGTTCCAAGATCTGAAATATTTGTGGGTTTTTTGTTGTTGTTGGTGGTGGTGGTTGGTTCATTGGTGGGTTGGTTGGTTGGTGGGTGAGTTGGTTGGTTGATTTTGTAGTTCTGGGGTCACTAGGAGACTCAAAATGTAGCTCTCTTCATGACTCTGATCACATTTCCATCTATACAGAGTAACCTCTGTGATAATGACATATACACTGAGCACATATCAAATCCCAGAGAATTGTGTGCAAAAATTCAAAGGCCTTGAGAAAAGTGGCCTCAACTTTCCCATCCAACAAGAGCAGAGAAGGAGAAAGGAGGGCAGGAAGGTAAAGCAATGAGAGCAGATAAATCAGTTCACAGTTGTCCCAGAGTCATGCCTGTGCAGGAGTGGAACTCCTCCCCTCCTGGAGGATACAGTGGCTAGTTCTAGTAGCATACAACTTGGGAAACTCTGCATAATATTTTTAGGCATCAATCAGTATGGGATCAATATTCATACTTGTACTATACAAGACTACCAGGGAGTTAGTTTTAAAAGGAGGTTTAAAATGTTTTTTTTTTAATACACAAAATCTTACTTTATACCTCTTGAATATAAATGAAGATAAATTTGACAAGTAGGGGTTTTTTCTTTCTACATCAGGAAAAAAAATAAAGAGGTGCTAGGCATAGCAAACCTGTAACTCCTGACCTTGGCAAGCTAAGAGGGATGAGGAATTCATGACCAGCCCATGCTACACAGTGAATGAGTTCAAGTCCTGTTGTTACCCAGGGTAGAATGCTTGACTAATATATGTGAGTCCATGAATCTACAGCACCAAAATTAATTAATTAATTAATTAAATTAAGAAAGAGAACATGATTCTAAACTAGAATGTACCACTTAAGGAAGAAAATGAACAATTGAATAAAGTGAATTTAGATACACTGAAGTATTGTTCCAAGGTAAAACCAAATTTTAATGAATTGTGTGTGTATAAATACATGGTATGTGTATCACAAGTCCAGGACTCGATCTGATTCTCCCCCCAAGCACTGGGAACCTACTCCTCCAAATTTAGTTATTTTTTCTTTTCTTTTCCTTCTTTCTTTCTTTCTTTCTTTCTTTCTTTCTTTCTTTCTTTCTTTCTTTCTTTCTTTTTTTAATGTGGATTGAACTCAAGTTCGAGTGATTGAATTGCTTTGGCCCAGTACTTCCTCTCTACACTCCCTTTTCGTTTTTAAGAAGTGGAATAAAGGGAGTAGTGACCTTGTGGCAAGACTCTACCCAGCTAAGCTTACAACTTTTGAAAAAGAATTAAAGAAAAGCTTAGGGCTAGGTGGTGATGACATATAGCTTTAATTCTAGTACTTAGAGGAAAAGCCAGATGTATCTCTAAAATCAAGGCCCACCTGGTCTGCAGCTCAAGCTCCAGGACAGTCAAGTTTAGGCAGTGAAGAACACCATGGAAAACAGAAAGCTTATAAAGATGTAATAGAACAAGGGGACCAGGTTCCAGCCCCAGCAAGCAGCAGAAGTTGGCAGCTTCAGCCACATGGTTCTGGCTTTAGAGACAAGGATAGAAAGGAGTTATGGAATCTCTCTCAATGACTAAGGAAAGCCCCTGAGGCCACAAGTTTAGCAGGGGTGTCCAGACATGGAGGCCCAAAAAGGCCATTGTGTGAAGCCTGGATTGCCTTGGAGACCCCAAAGGTTAAAGATACCAGAGCCATGCATGGGATATCTGCCGAAGAAAGCTGCTAACAGGGAGTAGAACAAGCCCAAGAGAAACAAGTTTATTACAGTCAGCAAAGCTGAAAGGAGTTGGGGAGCTAAAGAGCATTTTGACATCAGACATGAAGAGGTGGAGTTTGGAGTTTGCCTGACTGGTTTTTAGCCTTGCTTTGGTTTAATATTTCTCTATGCTCCATGCCTACCTTTTAGAACAATAATGTGTATCTTGTGCCATTAAAAGTTAGAAGTACGTGATTTATTTTCTATTTTGATTTTACAGAGGAATTACAGTTAAGAGATAGCCTGAATCTCAATAGAGACTTTTAACTTTTCGGTTTTAAGTAAATTTGAGACTTTTTATGGACTATGGGGACTTTTGAAGTTGAAGTTGGACTGAATGCATTCTGTATTGTGATATGACTACAAACTGTGTGATAGGGAGTAGAATGTAGTGGCTTGAATAGGAATGGCCCCCATAGACTCATGGGTTTGAATGCTTGGCCTACAGGGAGTGGCACTATCAGGAGGTGTGGCTTTGTTGGAGTAGGTATGGCCTTGTTGGGGGTAGATGTGGCCTTGTTGGAGGAAGTGCGTCACCAAGGGGGAGGCTTTGAGGTCTTCTATGCTCAAACTATGCCCAGTATGAAGCACTGTCTCAGTCTGCTGCTTTTAAATCAAAATGTAGAATTCTCAGCTCCTCCAGCCACCATGTCCACCTACATTCTGCCATGCTTCCCACCATGATGATGACAGACTAAACCTCTGAACTGTAAACCAGACATAATTAAATGTTTTCCTTTATAGGAGTTGTGGTGATCATGATGTTTCTTCACAGCAATGAAACCCTAAGACACAGTGGCTAAGGCATGGAATTGTCAGATGTGAGACAGAACTCCTGACTGAAATGTTCCCCAAAATAGACAGGGGAAGCATCTGATCAAACACTCCCCAAAACAGAGTATCTAAGCCAAACACTCCCCAAGACAGAGTACCTGAGTCAAATGATCCCCAAAAAAGAGCACCTAAAGCAAAGGTTTCCCAAGCAGATGAGTAGGCCTGCTGCTCCTTATGTGAATTTACTATAGAATCCAGAATTTTTGTATGGTGACTTTGAGAGTAATCATTACTATGGTCTTTTCATCATGTAATTTATTTGTAAAAATAATGCCATTTTGTTAAAGAAAGCTATCAAAAAATAAAGCTGCCATATCATTTTGAGGATTTTCAAATAATCATAAATGAAAAAGGCAAAACTGAGGTAAGTCTCAGGCATGTATTTTTTGTCTTTATTTCCCAGGTTTTACTCTCTGTGTTTCTGTCTATCTGCCTACCCACTTGCCTGCCTGTCTGTCTGTCTGTCTGTCTCACCCTTATATGCATACAGACCATAGTTGGTTCTCTTACACAAAAAAATATCCTCAGTGGTTCGCACCTGCACCCAAGAGCAGAGTCTGTGCTCTGGCTCCCCACCGACTCTGCCCAGACCCAAAGACAGCTTGACCCACAGGAGTTCTGACACAACCAGGATCACAGGTGAGGCCCCAAACTAGACGCCAATACTTGGTTTAAATGGGACTCCCCAGGGACCCAGGGGTCACAGGAATAGCTGCCCAGCCAGAGACATATATTTCTTCTGGTTTGCACCTGTGCCTGGGAGAGGACCCTGTGTTCCTACCCAATCAACCCACCCACACCCAGAGACAGCTTGACCCCCAAGAGTTCTGACAAACCCAGGATCACAGGATCACCGGATCACAGTAGGAACAGTCTCGGTCAGAAACAGCAAGTCAGTTCACACCAGAGATAACAAGATGGCAAGAGGCAAGTGTAAGAACATAAGCAACAGAAACCAATGCTACTTGGCATCATCAGAACCCAGTTCTCCCACCATACTAAATCCTGAATACAGTAACATACAGGAAAAGCAAGATTCAGATCTAAAATCCTATCTCATGAAGATGATAGAGAACTTTAAGAAGGACATAAATAACTCCCTTAAAGAAATACAGGAGAATACAAGTAAACAAGCAGAAACCCTTAAAGAGGAAACACATGAATCTCTTAAGTAAATACAGGAAAACACAATCAACCGGGTGAAGGAATTGAACAAAACCATTCAAGGTCTAATAATAGAATAGAAAAATTAAAGAAAAGACAGAGAGAGACAATACTGGAGCTAGAAAACTAGGAAAGAGGGCATAAGTCACAGATGCAAGCATCACCAATAGAATATAAGAGATAGAAGAGAGAATCCCAGTCATAGAAGACATTGACATAACAATCAAAGAAAATATAAAAAGCAAAAATCTCCTAACTCAAAACATCCAAGAAATCCAGGACAGAATAAAAAGACAAAACCGAAGAATAATAGGTATAGAAGAGATCGAAGATTTTCAACTCAAAGGGTCAGCAAACATCTTCAACAAAATTATAGAAGAAAACTTCCCTAACATAAAGAGATGACTATAAATGTACAAGAAGCCTAGAGAACACCAAATAAACTAGACCAGAAAAGAAAAGCTTCTCATCACATAACAATCAAAACACCAAATGCACAGAACAAAGAAAGAACATTAAAAGTGGTAAGAGAAAAAGATCAAGTAAAATGTAAAGGTAGACCTATCAGAATTACACTGGAATTCTCAACAGACACTCTAAAAGGCAGAAGATCTAGGGCAGAAGTTATACAGACCCTAAGAGAACAAAAATACCAGCTCAGGCTACTATACCCAGCAAAACTCTCAATTACCATAGATAGAGAAACTAAGATATTCCATAATGAAAGCAAATTTAAACAATATCTTTCCACTAATACAGCCCTACAGATAAATAATACAAGGAGAATTCCAACACAAGGAGGGAAACACCCAAGAAAAAGTATGAAATTAATGTCACAACAAACCCAAAAGAAGATAGCCACATAATTTCACATATAACAACAAAAATAACAGGAAGCAACTCGATATCTCACATCAATGGACTCAATTCCCCAATATGTAAACAGGACACAGCATTTTATTGTATACAGGAAATGCACCTCAGTTACAAAGACAGACACTACCTCAGAGTAAAAGGCTGAAAAAAAAAAAAAATCTTTCAAAGAAATTGTCCCAAGAAATAAGTTGGGGTAGCCATTCTAATATCCATAAAATAGACTTTCAACCAAAAGTTATCAAGAAATATTGAGAAGGATACTACATACTCATTAAAGGATGAACTCTCAATTCTGAACATCTATGCCCCAAATGCAAGGGAACCCACATTTATAAAAGAAATGTTATTAAAGTTCAAAGCACACATTGAAATTCACACAATAAGCATGGGAGAATTCAACACTCCACTCTCATGAACAGATCATAGAAACAGAAACTAAAAAGAGACACAGTGAAACTAACAGAAGTTATGAACCAAATGGATTTAATAGATACCTTAAAAATTTCACCCTAAAACAAAAGAATATACCCTTCCTCTCAGCACCTCACAGTACCTTCTCAGAAACTGACCATATAATCAGACACAAAACAAGCCTCAACAGATATAAGAATATTGAATTAGTCTATCATATCATATCATTCTATCATATCACCATGGAATAAGGCTGGTCTTCAATAACAACAAAACAAACAGAAAACTCACATACACATGGAAGCTGAACAACTCTGTATTCAATGATAACTTGGTCAGGGAAGAAAGAAAGAAAGAAATTAAAAACCTTGTAGAATTTAATAAAAATGAATATACAACATACCCAAACTTCCAGGACACCATGAAAGCAGTGCTAAGCGGAAAACTCACAGTTCTGAGTTCCTCCATAAAGAAACTGGACATATCATACACTAACAAGAGCACACTTGAAAGCTGTAGAACAAAAGGAAGCAAACTCACCCAATAGGAGTAGACAGCAGGAAATAGTCAAACTCAAGACTGAAATCAACCAAATAGAAACAAAGAGAACTATACAAAGAATCAACAAAACCAGGAGCTGGTTCTTTGAGAAAATCCATAAGATAGATAAACCCTTAGCCAAACTAACTAGAGAGCACAGAGACAGTATCCAAATTAACAAAATCAAAAATGAAAAGGAAGACATAACAACAGAAACTGAAGAAATTCAAAAACAGATCCTAAAACAAAAGCCTATACTCAACAAAACTAGAAGCACTAGATGGAATGGATGATTTTCTAGACCAATACCAGGTACCAAAGTCAAATCAGGACCAGATAAACCATCTAAACAGTTCCATAACCCCTAAAGAAATAGAAGCAGCCAATAAAAGTGTTCCAACTAAAGAAAGCCAAGGGTCAGATGATTTTAGTGCAGAATTCTATCAGACCTTCAAACACCTAATACCAATACTTCTCAAACTATTCCAATGAATAGAAACAGAAGGAACACTACCCAATTAATTCTATGAAGCCATAGTTACACTGATATCAAAACCACACAAAGACCCAACAAATAAAGAGCACTTCAGACCAATTTCCCTTATGAATATTGATGCAAAAATATTCAATAAAATTCTCACAAAACAAAACCAAGAACTCATCAAAATGATCATTCACCGTGATCAAGTAGACTTCATCCCAGGGATGCAGGGATGGTTCAATATATGGAAATCCGACAACATAATCCACTATATAAACAAACTCAAAGAAAAAAACCCACATGATCAACTCAATAGATACTGCAAAAGCCTTTGATAAAATACAAAACCCCTTCATGAAGTATTGGAGAGATCAGGAATTCAAGGTCTATACCTAAACCTAATACAAGCAATATACAGCAAACCAATAGGCAACATCAAATTAAATGGAGAGAAACTTGAAGCAATCCCACTATAATTAGGAACAAGACAAGGCTCCCCACTGTCCCCTATCTCTACAGTATAGACGTTCTAGACAGACCACCGTTGGCCAGAGACCTCAACTTGGGCCACAGGGCTCCATAGCTGATTAGCGCCTGGAGAGGGATACCCTCCCAGGAGCTTGGAAAAGCCGGGAGTGGACCCAAGACAAGCTCCACAGCTCACCAGGAACTGCGCCGAACCTGCGAGACACAGGGACTGAGGTAGGCGGGCATAGAAACCCCCTGGATCCCAACAGCGGCTGCTGAGGCAGGAGACATCTGCCTGGGCCACCAGGGTTCCATGGTCAAGCAGCGCCCGCTGGGAGAAGGTTACTCTCCCAGGAGCGGGGAAAAGCACTGAGTGGGGGCAAAACGAGCCCCAGTGCTCACCGATTCCGCCTGGTTTCCGTGGGCCACAGAGACTGAGGGACAGGAACTTCCGGCCTCCACCAGCGGCCGGGGACCTCAGTTTGGGCCACAGGGCTCCATAGCCGATTAGCGCCAGGAGAGGGATACCCTCCCAGGAGCTTGGAAAAGCCGGGAGTGGGCCCAAGACAAGCTCCACAGCTCACCAGGAACTGCCCTGAAACTGTGAGACACAGGGACTGTGGTAGGCAGGCATAGAAACCCCCTGGATCCCAACAGCGGCAGCTGTGGCAGGAGACGTCTGCCTGGGCCACCAGGGTTCCATAATCAAGGAGCACCAGGAGAAATTACTCACCCAGGAGCGTGGAAAAAACACCTCTCAGAGAGAGCTGGTCTTCAAGGA
>CM052716.1:67916237-67965387 GCA_028551405.1 Uromys caudimaculatus | reverse complement strand
AGGACCCAGCTATACCTCTCCTGGGCATATACCCAGAAGATGCTCCAACGTGTAATAAAGACACATGCTCCACTATGTTCATAGCAGCCATATTTATAATAGCCAGAAGCTGGAAACAACCCAGATGTCCCTCATCAGAGGAATGGATACAGAAAATGTGGTACATTTACACAATGGAGTACTACTCAGCTATTAAAAACAATGACTTTATGAAATTTGCAGGCAAATGGGTCGAACTTGAAAATATCATCCTGAGCAAGGTAACTCAGTCACAAAAGAATGACCATGGTATATACTCACTGATAAGCGGATATTAGCCCAAAAGTTCAGAATGCCCAAGTTTCACTTAACAGTAACCGCTGGACTGAGAGTGAGGTTCCAGATGGAGGAGTTGGAGAAAGGACTGAAGGAGTTGAGGGAGTTAGCAGCCCCATGGAAGGAGCAACAGCGCCAATGGGCCTGATCCCCCCCCCCGTCATCCTGAAGTTTGGACCACCAACCAAAGAATACACATCTATGGACCCATGGTTCAGAGCACATATGAGGCAGAGGACGACCTCGATGGCCATCAAGGAGGTAGGAGAGGCCCTTGGGCCTGAGGGTGTTAGAGGCCCCAGTAAAGGGAATGTCAGGGTGGGAATAGGGGCATGGGTGGGCGGGTGGGTGGGAGGTGGAATTCCCTCATAGAGGTAGGGATGGGGAGGGGGTAGGGGGCTTCCAAAGAGGAGACCCAGAAAAGGGGAAACATTGGAAATGTAAATAAAGTATCAAAAATAAAAAAAAAAAAAGAAAATGTAAAAATGAACTCTAAAAAAAAAAAAGTTCAATCCCTTTAAAATATGCAATATCTTTTAAAATTCAAAGTCTTTTAAAAGATTCAAAGTCTCTTAACTGTGGGTTCCACTAAAATACCTTCTTTGTTCAAGAGGGAAAATTATCATGGCACAGTCACAATCAAACTCTAACCTTTCAATATCTGGAATCCACTTAGGATCTTCTGGATTCCTCCAAGGGCTTGATTCACTTCTCCAGCTCTGCCCTTTGTAGCACACACTTTGTCTTTTAGGCTCCAGATGCCTGTACTCCACTGCTGCTGCTGTTCTTGGTGGTCATCTCATGGTACTGGCATCTCCAAAACACTGCTGTCTTCTGCTGCAACTTGACAATCTGTGTCATACATGGTAAAAAAGTATTGTTTCAAAGAAAAGGTTCTGTTCACAGATATATCCAAATAACAGAGGATCCTATGACTTTAGGAGATGCCTAGACACTGACTATATCTTGTTAACTCACATATTATCAAGGTTATGTATATATGTATGTACTATGTGGATGATATATTGAAATATATGAAATTTGTGAAATGTCATGAATATTACATGATTCTACAGTAAATTTGGCCATCTGCATGTACTGATGCAAATTTTTTGCTCACAAAGTCCACTGGTTTTCCTGTTTGGCAGAAAGGCTTGCAGAAGCCCCCAGGATTTGCCTTGCTTACATCCTTACTCCCCATAAGATCTCAGACTTGGAGATTTATGTTGTCAAAATGTGCACTTAGAGAAATGGCTTCATAGAAAACTCTTAAGGTTCTGAGTAAGATGTGTTTTTCAGTATGTGACTCATGAACTACTTTGGTTTAGAACTTTAGTTTTTCAGAATTCTTGGTCTATTCTTATAAAGTTTACATGTTTAGTATTTACTAAAGGAAAAAAAGAAATAATACACATTTGTTGAAATGATTCTTTGATATTAGTTGAATTGAGATGGACCTTCAGAACCTTGTCAGCCTATAGTAGCCAATGCTTTAATCTTTTGTCTCAAGATTCCTAAGCTCCACCTACTTACAGAGGTTCACTTGGGTCAGTAACTTGATTTAGTGACAGTATGTCTTTTTGTTCTTAGAAGCAGGGTAGTTGAAGCTGGGGGAGCGAGAAGATGAAGGGAACTTTGATCTGCTTCTAGAGGTCAGCACCAAGTATGCAAAGTGACCTTTATCTCAGTTCTTACAGAGCTAATATCTATCTAGGGGGATAACATATAGTAGATTCTTAATGAGAACCAAGGACTAAACTGCATAGTACAGTTTACAGATGGATCCATTAGTTTTAGATAAATTAGAGGGATAAATTAGTTTGGACATGTTTTGAATGGACTTTTTTAGATTATATAGTAAGTGGAGTACCAAAGGGTAAAAGAATTCAGAGAAGAGGCTATGTGAACAGAGATTCTGAATATTGAAAGGTCAGCAGACTTGTGTGCTAGAAGCAGATTTCATGTAGTAAAATAGAATAGGAAAGTGGAGAATCTCAGGACCCAGGTCGATATTAGATCATTGGAATCCATGTTGGATTGTTTAGTTACTTCTGTACGCATGCTTGCACATATGTATGTGGGCATGCACATAGATGATATGCACATAGAAGTCAGAGGGTAGCCTCAGGTGTTGATCTTTAAACTCTTTCCACCATTTTTATTTGAGATAAGGGCTGTCATTGCCTTTAAACTTCATCAAGCAAGCTATGGTAGCTGTTTTGTGAACTCTTGTTTTGCAGGCATGTACCACTGTGCCTGGATTTTTATGTGGGTTCTAGGTATCCAGGATCAGGTACTTATGCTTATGAGAAAAGTTCTTTGCCAACTAATTTGTCTGTCATCCATAGAATATTTATTATAAAAATAAAGTCAATGTTAGTTTCTTTACTATTTTATGAAGCTAAGTCAGAATAAATTAGCAAGTGATGAATAAATGTATCTATATGTTCATATTATAAAAACATAGTATGATTTATCTAGGCTGGGCATAGGTTTCCATGTATGGGAAGAAGCCAAGGTTAGGTGGGTTATGGCCTGGTGCCTAGCTTCACTAGGACTGGCAGAAGTCCAAACCTTAGTGCCCAAGAGGATGTGATAATCCTTTGATTCATTCAGTGACTGGTTTCTGAGGAGGTTCAATTGACCAGGATTGGGCTTAATAGACTGTGGGTAGCAGGTGAGACACAGAGTCAGGAGTGGTATATCTTTGTAGTGGGCAGTCATATCATAGCTGAACCCTGTCCATAGCTCAGGTCATAGACTAGAATTGGAAGACTGTCATGACTCCACTTGCACTGTTGGGAGGAGGAAGGTTAGTGAGGGGAGAAGCTGTTTTTTATGGATTAAGCCAACATATCTAACAGTGGGAGAAAAACAGAGAAATTGATGAAGCAATGTGCATGCAGAACAATTTCAAACATATTTGCTGGATAGTAAGTTTCATTCCATCTGGTAGGCTGAGATTGCTTCTCTCTGGCCTGTAGTGATAGTGAAGGCTTGGAGGTCACGACAGTACTGGGCCCTTTAAGGAATACTCCAAGGACCCAGTTCATAGCTGTGATGGAGGCAGTGCTACTTAGCCAGAGGTAAGATGACAACAGAGGTCACATTGGCTAAGCCAGGAACTTGTCATATTTTAGCCTTAGGAGGACAGTGCCTCATCAAGGAAGGAGGAGTGTTAAAAACTGTAGGAGAAAGCAAGTTTGAAAAGAAAATGGCATTTCAAATTAAGAAGTGAATAGGCTTCTATGACAAGTTTGCAAAAACAGACAAAGATGGATTAGAAATTCTCAAGTCACATGACACTTTTACTCATGAGCTTAGGGTCAAGTGAGCATACACTCAATACATGAGTCATAAAACATTCTGATCTAGAACTTTCTTTCTTTGCAGTTCTTGGTTATTATAGAGTTTAGATGTTTGCACAAATAAAAGTTCTCTGATCTACTTTGAAAAGATCCAAATAAGATAAATTAGTAAATAAATTAATTCTGTTAAAGCTAAGCTTGTTTGTTGGTTCTTGGACTCTTACCCTACAGGGACATTTCAGAGAGCATGGGATACACAGAAATGTCTCTTTAAAGATTATTATTTTTAAACTTTACAGGCCCTTTGTATGTGTGTGTGTGTTTGTGTGTGTGTGTGTGTGTGTGTGTGTGTATGTGTGTGTGTAATAGTTTTTAATTGTGCTTTTATAAGATTTCTGTGTGTACAATCATGTGTCTTTTGCATTTTCTTTCCTTGACTCTTTTTTGATTGTTGTTTGCTTTGCCCTATTCCAGTGTTTTTATGTTTTTATTATTATTATTTTTTGGGTATCTGCCTTTTTTAACTAAGTAGAGGGAGAAAAAAAGGGTATGGATTTAGATGTGAGGGAAGGTGGGAAGGATCTGGGAGAAGCTGGATGAAGAAATAATATAATTAGAATATATTGTATAAAAATCTACTTTCAATAAAAGAAAAAATAGAAACAAGAAAAGAAAGAATAAAAGACATCTATCTTTTCTAGTCCAAAGTGGTCTTATTGATGTGTGTGTACAGACATGACTGAAAATCCTCTGTGAGACCCTGTGTCTTAGTCAGGGTTTCTATTCCTGCATAAACATCATGACCAAGAAGCAAGTTGTGGAAGAAAGGGTTTAGGGAGCTTACACTTCCATGCTGCTGTTCATCATGAAAGGAAGTCAGGACTGCAACTCAAGCAGGTCAAGGATCAGGAGCTGATGCAGAGGCCATTGTGGGGTGTTCCTTACTGGCTTGCTTGCTTCTCCTGGCTTGCTCAGCTGGCTTTCTTATATAGCCCAAGACTACCAGCCCACAGATGATACCACCCACAAGGGCCCCCCCGCCCTTGATCGCTAATTGAGAAAATGCCTTACACCTGGATCTCATAGAGGCATTTTCTCAACTGAAGCTTCTTTCTCTTTGATAATTCCAGCTTGTGTCAAGTTGACACACAAAACTAGCTAGTACACCCTGCTAACTTGTGCCATAACATTCTCATGAGAGATTTCTTGTTGCAACTGATGACTGATATGTTAGAAGTCTCAGCCTCTTGCTTGTCTGATAAGATAGAACTTGGTTGAACTTGGGCTCCTGCCTCATGATGGCTTTAATGCAGCTGTGAGCTCCCAGCCATCTCCATGGTGCAGTATGATAGGCTGCAGGCAGGGCCCTTACATTCATGAATGGATAGGGCATGAGACTTCAAGGGGGCAGATGTAGAATATGAAATGCTTATCATCTAGGGAATATTTATTTCCAAAATATATAGGATATGGGGTTTCTGCCTTTATTAAGCTTAGATCTGCACCTGGGGTTGGGATGGAATTTAAAATTATTATTTGATGTAGAAAAAGAAAGATTTAAATAGTATGATTCTCATTATGTTTTGAAATGTTGAGCTTCATTCATTTTAATGATCAGCAAAAGGCCAACTTTGGTACTTCTGAAAGGTCTCAGCAAGAAATGGATAAATAATTGGTTCCGATTTTGTTCACAGATATACTGCCACCTGGACTGGGTCAGACAGCCACAGGTGCTTCAAACCACCTTTTATACCACTCTGGTTGGAAATAGAAACATTGGAGGCTCATCTTATTACCTTCAGCAAAAATGGAAACAAATCAAGACTTCGAGAATGCCGGTGGTCAGCAAAAGCTTGTTAACAAAGCTGGTAGCGGAAGTCTCCCAGACAGTATGCCTCCCTTGCCTGAAATCCACAACAGTTGAAGCCACCACTGTCTCAGCTGTTCCTTAATCAATACAACCCCTCCAAATTGATGTGGACTGAGACATGCATTGGCTTTGAAGTTATCTGAGTGCCTTCTATGTACAAGTCACTGTACAAAAGATGGTAGAGAAAATGAGGAGACAGGCAAGGCCCAGGGCCTGCCTACAGTGATGGCACAATTAATTTCAGGATGAACATTTCTTTCTTCTGTTCATAATTAAAATTTTCTCCAATGCAAGACACAAATGAATAGAATCTGTAAATATTTTAAGCTCCATTAATGAGAAACAAAATAGGACATAGCACAACAACAGAAAAACAATCTGAGAAATTCAAGGCATTTTAATTCTTTACTGTTTTATTTTATTATTTTACAGTGCTGAAATACAATCTATTTTATTTATTCACTAAATAGTCTGCACACTTTATAGACATAATGCTTTGAGTTAATTTGAATTCTACTTTTTCTATAGGTATAGGTGATCTGCTGGACAACAGATCCTGAGATAGGAGAGGTGAGTTACGCCTCTTGTCTTTACAGGCACCCACCTGCTATGTCCTCATACCCACTATTCTGAGTGAGATGTTGATGATGAGAAGAGGAAGATCCAGATAAAATTTGGGGGTTGATACTCATAGATCCAAGACTGGACAGAAAGCAACAAAACATCTAGCAGAGAATCTTAAACATCTGGCTGAGCAATTTTTAAAAGTATTCATCTGTTGTCTCCCATAGCTAGAATAACTGTACATTTTACAAAGAAAGTTATACCTGACATGAGAATAAGTCTACGTTTTCAATGTTAAGACATTGGTGTGACATTGGACATCTTATAGTGTTGGTGGCCTATCTCCATAAGGATGAACCAGCAGCACTCAGCATTGCTTTGAACAGTGTCCGTATAATTGAAAACATGCCTACTCTTTTTACAACATCATCAACAGAGTTCTTAATTAAACTGCCAATACAAACTGTCAATAACACTGTGTGTTGTTTGAGAAGTGAGTAGTGTTGCTTGAACCTTGCTAAATAAACAATACTGCCCCTATAAGATGAGTCTCACATGTTCTTTGAATGTAGCACTTCGTTGCTTACTTGGGAAAAATTCTCGTACTATTTCCTTTCTTTTAACTTTAAGGCATTATTAGTTTATTCTTAGTAAGAAACAGCTCTAATTTAGCTAGTAACTTAAGTCATAGGATGGGCACTTATAGGATGGATTGTCCTACTGCCAAACTCCTGCTCATGAGGAATTCTTAGTTATCACTTTGTGTTATACCAAACTGTGCATGTTTATTACCTGCTGTGAGAGTTCATCTCTGCATTACAAATTTCTACTTAGCACAGATCTTAGTGAAAGCTAGGTCTGTATTTAGTAAACATGTATGACTATGGAATGTAAAGTAGCCATTCACACTATCGCTTTTTTAAGAATGTATTAAAGACAGAGAGAGGGTCCCCCTAGCAGAATAGCACCTTTATTGATTTGTACTTTATGGTCAATATACTGAGAAAATGCCTAAATAAGGAGAATATGTTTTATAGAGTCTAGACATCTGAACCTCACAGGAGTGTTTTGGGGTCACAGTTCAGCCTTTTTGTTTATACTAATGTCTATTGTCTTCCTTCCTGACCCTAAGCACTCTTCTTTCCATGACTGGCCTACTAGTAGAACAATAATCACGTTTTTTTTTTTTTTTTTTTTTTTTTTTTTTTTATCAGGAGCTTGCGGGGAAGAAGTCTGGGCAGTGGACATCATCCACTGCAGAGGAATGTGTCTTGCCTAAGTCCCAGGGATCCGCATCCAGAGTTGTACTCTGAAGCCTGATCTATTATCCCTCCACCCTCCGTTCCTTAGCTACATCCCAGAAAAATTGCTAATGTCTTGTATATGTGCACATGGACAGTGTGTACAGAGTCATATCAAATCTAGATGAAGTCCAGACTCATTGTATTTAATATTCCTGAATAACACACTCTCTAGCAGATAAAAAAAAAACCCAGGAAATCATTGTTGTTTTCAGAATGGGGGAAGTGCAGAGCAACTGGGAAAAAGCAAAGTTGGAAACAAACCAGTTTGAGTCAAACCTTTAGCCTGTACCTCATAATGCATTTCTATAAACTTTCTTTTTTTAAACACAGTCTGACACCATGCGATAAATCAAAGCCTGATGCAATTGACCCAGAATTGATCCCCAAATGTCTTTTGGGGGAACATGCTTTAACTCTGGTTGTTGATTCTGAGGAATAATTGCCACCCTAGAAAGGTAATTACATATGCCATTGTTTATACACATAATAGGCTCAGGAGACATGTTCTGCACAGAAGGGGAGAGAATTCTGCTTGCACATCAAGAGTGTGCACCCTGGATTGTGTCAAGCAGCATTTGAACTGCCCATTGTTGCTGATTTCTGGGCAAGTGTATGAGAGCGAAGAGAGGCATTAGGGGCTAACAAGGAAGAAGGTGATAAGCCACTGAAGACCGTGGAGCCCAAATAATGCTTTTGCCTTCCTTTTTTTCATATACTAAAAACATTTCTGAATCTGATTCTTTCAGCTGGTTTGGTAGAAAGGCATTTTCCAAATGTGGCTTACACTCGTTAGTGAATTCTCATATTTTCTCCCACCAAGGCTGTTCACATTGTGGAAGTTCACAGTGAGAATCCTTCTTCAAAACATCCTCCTCAATGCCCCGGCCTGACAACCTCTTTTGGTATACCAAGCAGACAGTTATGATAGTGCCTAATGTCTTTCCTCTCACTGTCCTTTCTGGCAAATACAAATGGAGTATAAGCCCCAAATGACCAATTAGAGCACTTCATGCATTTTTTCCATTAGCTATACAACAGTAGTCAGCCTAAGTAAATACAACAAAAAGCTAATATGTGGTAGTCTGATTCTACATGGTTGCAATCTTGTTCTTTAAAAAAATTAAATCCTGAAAGAGCAAAATCTCATGACTTTCTGTACTGTCATCCAACAAAAGAAACACATAGGTATTCCAATATGGGAATGAGCATTGTTTGAGCTGAAGTAATTCATCCTGGGCTATTCTTTGCCACAGCGTCCTGCAAATTGCATGACCTGCTTGTTAGGCTTGACAACAGTGTTTTACCCAACAAAGGCCTCTGCAGTGCCGAGCAGCATTGGAATGTCAGAATGAGCACATTTCACACACAGATGTGCAGCCATAATAGCCTATAAGAAGATGCATGTGGCAGGGAGCAAATGGTGGGGGCTAGGGCCATGGCTGGGCAAAGTTCGGTGCATGAGCATGTAGGCTAGGGGCTGGCTGGAGGGGCAGGCCAACACTTAGCAGCAGGAACATGGCCCCGCTGACCACATTTAATCAGCCCTCTGTAAACAATTCAACATTTTCATTGTTCTCTAAAAACTAATAAAGAGAAGCAAGCACTTTTCATTCATCTTGAAGTAATTTTCTGTCAGGTCGGAGTCCCCTGTGGCCTCCAGCTTGTGTAATGCTAGCTGTGATACAACAACTATTGCAATTTATTTTACAAACTCTGGTCATTCACATGTCAGTTAGTGTTCACGGGGCGGCATCTGAGACTGTGCAGTTAACGAGTTTTACAACATTTCTATCAAGAGAAACTGTTTAGCATAACTGACTCTTAAGGAGTTATTATACCTCTAAAAATCCATTTTAAGGGGCATTATTTAAATAAAATAGAAAAACGGTTCACTGCCTTTTAAAGGGGCTACAAAAAAAGTCCATCAGCTCTGGTGCAGTAATCCTCAGCTTAACGCGCTCTCGAGAGCACTTCTGGGAATTGTCAGCATAATGAAATGCTTTGTGAAATGTCCAGATACATTCTTCTCCTCAACAATTTTACTGCACCATATTTATTTTCTATCTAGTTTTTAAAGAAGTGAATTACTTTTTTGAGAGGACGACTCTATGTTGTGTAGATTATCTGAGCACGTTACTACTAAGGTGCTAGCAGAAGAGACGGTTCTGTTTGCGATGCCATTGCTAAGCCATCAGCAAGTGGAGGGGAGCAAGAGAAAGGCAGCCTCCTTCCTTAGTGTTGTGGCTGCAAAGGGTTAAAGCACAATGATGTGCATAGCAGTCTACATTTTCCTTATACTATAGTCTCATACATTTGAATAATTTTGTCACCAATGGCAGCTATCAGTATTTTCTTTAAATTTGTAAAATGAACTCCTTTCTTACATCAAACAATTTAATTCAGGAAAACTCACACACATGTGCATGAACAGATAATAAGGTAGACCCTTTAAAATCTGGTCTATTGACATGGATCCATGTCAGTAGAATACGCTATTAAACATTTTATTCCATGAAGAATAGATTCAAGCCCAAACCAATTAGTGAGTAGAGTCTACAGTTGGCACAACACCGAGTTCATTTGGCATCTTCTCTTCCCGAACCGGGTAGAAACTGCTACCTGTAATATAAGTAGCTTAATGATTCTATCATGAATACAAGAAGAAAACTACAAGAAGAAAAAAATATATTCTGTACTAAGGAGAGATATTTCGTATCTTTAGGAGCACTAGAACACTGCACATTTTCATTTGGTTACAATTGGTCTTTTAATTTCTTAGAGCGATGTTTATGCACATGGCTTTAATTTCTAAAGAGCTTAGGTAGATATTCTTATACCCATTAGCTGTATCTATCCATGAGAAGTATAGTAACACCCATAAAGAAATACAATTTGGTATAACTCATGCTTTTATCACCTCCTACAGACATTATTTCATGCTGGCACATTAATATTTCCAGCATGATACTGTCATTCTGAAAAACTTTACTTTCTGAAGTTCAAATGTGGAGGAATGAATTTTTAAAATTCCCTAAGTGCCTTCAATTTGAGGCAAATGTAACTTACTTCAATATAAACTCTTTTACCTTTTATTTTTAATATTTAGTGGCACTTCAGACAATGTTCAGACATTGTGCTATGATCATATCTGAAATTTTTAAGCACTTCTTGACCAAAGGGCTTATTCATTTTATGTTTCCTGTTTTACATAAAATTTAGTGACTTTGCAGCCATTTTGTCCTTTACTGATAAAAATCAGGGGAGATTTTAAAAAAGCATGTTTTAATAATTTGAACTTGAGTCTGTTGCAGTACTTAGATCTTCTTTATTCTCCAATACTCAAAACTTACTTCAGCAAACAGAATGTATTAGTGTCCTATTGCTGTCATAGCAAATCACCTCAAACCTAGTGGCTTAAACCAACAGATATCTATCTTATAGTTTAGAGTTCAGAAGTCTCCGTAGGGTAAGCCACTTGTGAACAGAGTGCTATTCCTCCTGAAAGTTCTAGAGAAGACTTGTCTCTTTAGGTGTTCTCTATCTTTTAGAAACCACCTGTCTTCCATGGCATGTGGTACTTACCTACATATTCAAAATTAGCAGCAGGGTAGATTGTTCTCAGACAGCATCTACTTTAGCTTTTCTAGGTACCTTGTGCTAGTCCAGCTGGAAAATAGTCTTGACTTCAAGAACTTGTATGATGAAACTGAGACAATAAGGAAAACCCACAATACTCTCCTGAGCTCAAAGTCCACCCCTTGAATCACTTTAGCAAAGTCCATGCTCTCTTGTAAGATACAGTCACAGGAGATTTGGCCCTGGACATCTTTGGAGGGTCATTGGTGAGCTTGCCACAGGGAGACTTTGAGAATGATTTTCTATGCCAGGATTTGGAATGTTATCAGCACTTCTGTTCCCAGTGATCTTCATGGTTTGAAAACCATGCACACAATAGTTTGGAAACTTATATCCCAATGTATGTATTTATATCTAAATTGTCGCACTATTAATCTCTGTATTAAAGCCTCATTTATCTTGTGTGTGTGTGTGTGTGTGTGTGTGTGTGTGTGTGTGTGTGTGTGTGTATGTGCAATTTTCTGGTTATTTTTCATTCTGCTACACAGCCCTGTCTGTCCTGTAAGTTACATGCAGTTTCTTATGGAGAGGAAGAATAAAGAATAAGGGGTGGGGTTATACTGTGCTAAATGTAGCTTTTGTCAGATTGCAGAAACTTTCCAGGAGGCTTAGTTTGGGAAATGAGAAAGAAATTATTTATTGCTTTTGTATACATTCTCACCTCCATTTGTAGTTGTAGAATATAACATACCCAAAAGTTCCTGAAAGTTGAGAGCTTTAAAGTATAGCATTGGATGACAAATGCCATTTTATAACAAGCCAGAATGAGACTGCTTATCAGAAATCTTATAAACTTGAGTGGGTACATGTATGGAATATGACCATATTATATCAAAATGACTTCATGTCAGTTCACGTGAAACTCAGAAACAAACACTCCATTTTAAACACTAGCAACAGGATCCACGTGGAATGAAGCTGAGAGAGAGAGAGGGCGATTCTTCTAAGTACACTTTCAGGCACAATTTTCATCTCCTTGGCACTTAGGTTTGCTACAGCACAGGGCATTCAGAAGTGTGACACAAGCTGACTCCAAAGCGACCTTGTGTTAAAACCTGAGATGTTCTCAGAGCAGTTGCTCTCAAAAATGGATTTTTTTTTTTGCTAAGACATGCTGACATACCTCCAAAGTAAAAAAGGGCTTCTACTGGCTGAACAAAAGTAGGTTGCCACAATAATATATATCAATTATGGAACAAGCCAGTGAGTGTTTGTCATCTGCCACGAGTGTCCTGGAGGCAGTCTGGGCCGTGTATTTTTATTGAGTTTGCCCCAGGCCACTTTCATTCCCTTCCTGAAAGGTGGACAGGTGGCTTTCTTAAATCCTTCCTGGTAGTTTTCATCAGTGATCTCAAAATAGAACTGATAACATGTCAATGGTTACTCTCCAAGGAAGTTAAACATAACAACTAAATTTCCTTACTGAAACCCGATGCAGGGTTCAGCAACAATAGGGCATCTGTTTTATTTGCATTTAATTTGTACCTTCACACTATTATCTCTCATGTTTTAGTTTCAGGAAGTGTGGTCTCAGGCTATCAGAAGCGCATTTCATGCTGCCACTGTACGGTTATTTGATCTCTATGGTTGGAAATGACTTACTGAAAAAATAGAGCCAGCATATTTTATTTTAATTATACCAGTGCAGTGTCTAAATAAAAAAAAAATGTACTTTATATTTAATGTGGAGCACAGATTAACAGTTTTATGGGACATAAAATCTATCTATATCATTTCCTATTTACACAACAGTTGTATATCTTTCTCTGGGCAGAACAAATGCCTGCGGTGTGAACGTGAGGAAAGAGAGCACAGAAGTTAAAATCACACAGGCAGTAAATAACATCTTAATTGGTCTGGAATGCCAGAGTTTGATTTTTCTTCGCTTGTCTTTTATTAATCGATCTCTGTAGCTTATTTATCTTTCCAGTGACTTGTATGTGTCTATCTTCTTTCCTCAGTAAGTCAATCTGTGGTGGTTTTATACTGAAAATCCCATCTGGGGAAATGGTCTGCTGAGGGAAGTGTAGCAGCTCCTGGAGAAAACCATCATTTCAAAGCCTTTGTAGAGGTGAAGGGGACCTCTCAGTTTTTATACTTCATCTTCTGGAACGAAAGGAGCGAAGAAGAAGCGCAGCTATTATGAGGGTGCCGCCCAACACGCGCCCCAGCAGTTCTTTACTCCCCTCTGTCCGCAGAAGGGCGGATTTAGTGTACACAGGGAGATGACTTCTAAATGTTTTTGTATGCGATTTACCTTCTAGCGAGAGAAACAGATGGGAATGGATTGTGTGTATCTAATACATCATATATAAGCCTTGAGTTTTCCTCTTTTGTATGCATTTCTATAGCTCCATTCCTAATATCTTTTTAAAGCAGCACTTTAGGATAAACTACACTTCAAATGACACATTATGCTCCATAGTGCAGTTGAGAACCAGCAAATGTAACGACTCTCAGGGAAGTTGCCTGGAAGAAATAAACACCCCCACTTTTTCTAGCATGTAGATCTCCACAGCTGAAGTCAACCCTGGAAAATTAGCGATTTTGTTTTAACTGCTGACTCAATGATCCTTCTGTACTGTGTCAAATCAGCCCACATTTGCTGCGATTCTCTCTAGTTGTCTTGATCTCATACGGATATTAGATGACTGCTTTGCAGTATTTCCTTTGTTGATAGCTGAGAGAAAAATAAATTTACAGACAATTTTGTTATACTTACACTATACAACGGATGCTTTCCAAAGTGATTCGACAAATATATTCCAAAGAAGAGTCTCTGACATCCAGTTATCACCCTAACACAACCTTAACTGCCTTGAAATGAGCTAATGAAACTTTTGGGCAGGCCATTTGCATGTGACATAATTAGTGGTAGGCAGACCTCACTACATCCAGAGGGAATCTCCAGACAACTGCTTTGTCGACTATTAGTGCCTAATTTCTGAATGTCAAATCCCGCACATCTTAATTTCTAGAGAATAAGCTCAATTGAACTTGTTCCCCAGTTATGCAAAAACTGCTCAGATAAAACCAAGTGGACACCAATGTAATGAATGTGGTTATTAAATTGTTTCAATTGAAAGAACCCTATTCTTACAGCATCATAATGGGAACAATTTATCCCCACTGATCGGCCTGTCTCTCTCTCGCTCTCTCTCGCCTTTTCTGAGCTCTCTTTGATCTTGAAGCATATTGCAGTGGTGTGTCCTATTGAAAAGCGAAACTGGGGCAATTTTAATGCTTTTGTACCTTACCAGTGCTCTATTTTTTTCAATGTTTAAAAATAGCTGTTAATTATAAGTGCAGTTTAAATGTCTCAAGTGACCCAGAAATGCAGGTTGGAATGAGACAGATTGCACGTCTCCTATAAAGCAGATGTACTTTCCAGAGCATTCTGCATTCAGCTTTCATTGCGAATCCTCCTCTTGGGTTGTTTCAGTCAAGTCCTCAGCTAGTCTAGCATTTGCTAAAAAATCTTATGCACTTGAACAGGGAACAGAAAAGTAGTTTTTTTTTCACACTACAGTGAAAAGCCTCTTGTCTATCGGTCATTACTATGAGCATGAATGTGGTACTGCTTGTGTTAGACAGGGGATCGAGGGCCCCTTCCCAGCTAAGAAGACCATATGATTTTCTAGAGTTTTATTCTGCTGTTTTTTAAGACAGGTGGCTAAAAGCACTGAGTTAAAAGAACATGGCAGTATTGGTAAACCATATGTTGGGGTCCTTTTTCAGCTGGGTTCAACACTGTCCTAGGGGCAAATTAATTTCTTACTAGTTTGCAAAGCTTTGACTTTTCACCAGTTCTAGACACTTGTATTTTCAGCTCCTTGGTAACATCAGAACCTGAAGGTGATGGCATTGACTATGAAGTTTTAGATATTAAGGCTTCAATAAGAGACATACTAACCAAAAAATTAAATATGGGCTTATTTGCTTAGTTTCCTTGCTGTTGTAACAATAAAAGTCATACTTACCTAATTATGTGTATTCATACACAACAGGTTCGAAAGGACTTCAAGTTAATTCAGGTCCAAGAAGTGATTTCAAACTTGAGAGGAAAATAGAGTTCCTGCCAGTATTTTGATGATTTTTTTTAAAAAAATGCTTTTACTTTGAATTATATGTACTGTGCATTTATATGTACTGGTAGTTTTATGTCAACTTGACAGAAGCTACAGCCATCAAAGTGGAAGAAGCCTCAATTGAGAAAATGCTTCCATAAGATACAACTGTAAGGCAGTTTCTTAATTAGTTATTGTTGGGGAAGTGTCCAACCCATTGTGGGTGGTGCCATCCCTGGGATGGTGGTTCTGGGTTCTATAAGAAAGCAGCCTGAGCAAGTATTGGAGAGCAAGTGAGTAAGCAGCATTCCTCCATGGCTTCTGCATCAGCTCCTGCCTCCAGGTTCCTGCCCGGCTTGAGTTCCTGCTCTGACTTCCTTCAGTGATGAACTTCAATGTAGAAGTGTAAGCTGAATAAAACCTTTCCCCTCCAACTTGCTTTTTGGTCATGGCGCTTCCTTGTAGCAATAGAAACCCTATCTAAGACAGTGTGCTTGTGCACATATGTGCTTGTGATGTGTGAACTGAACTCAAGTCTTCTATCAGAGATGAGGTCTCTTTCCAGCTCTATGACTTGCTGATCTCACTTAAACTTTTCTGATTTTTGGAGCATGCTCCAAAATCTTCTGAATCTGAATAACTGGAAACTGAGGGATTCAAGACTCACTATTTTCCTCTACTTCAATTCAGATATCATGGCTCAACTGCTATGTCAGCAGGGTGAAAACATGTGTGTGGAAGGGGAGAGAAGTATATATGAATTGGCTTCTGTGTGCTTCTAACTGGGACTGCCCCATAGAACGTTTCATTGCCATGGCACGGAAAACAGAATGTGAGGGTTTAGGGAATGGATTTTCAACCTTTCTAGAAAACTTGTAGATATTTAAGTCATGCATGATTTTTCCTAACAAATTCTACTCTAATCCATAATTTAAAATTAATTACTTAATTTGAATCAATCATTGCAGTTTGCCCAATAACACTTACTGCACTTATGAGGTTGTCAGAGACAGTTTAAAGTTGTTGTTTATGATATCATTCCAAGTCAATGAGTTACTTCTACAGTAGGGGTGGAGGAAAGGCACAGAATCTGATACTTTTAAGGGAATCTCTTGTAGGGATCAAGTATACCCCTGTATGAATGTGTATCATGACATGGTCATGATACCAATCCCTCAGATTCACTGGAATGGCAGACCTCTCCTGGATCAGACTCAGGCATTGGCAAGGCCTTTCTCTAGTTGGAGTACTGATGTTGACATGGTATACAGAAAACATTAACCACATCTTTGTCTTCCTCTCAGAAAACTGCAACCTGACCCTGATCCCCTTCAGAGACCACCTAATGAGATTAGCGAATCTGCCTTGTTGTTCAGAAATATATATAATAAACCCACCTTCTCATTCAGCTGCATTTAATAAATACCTTGAGTTTCCAGGCTTCTGGTGAGTCTTCAACAGTACAAAGCTTATCCACTCCCAGCTGTCCCGTCTGTGTGTCTGTTCTTGCTTCATTCACCAGTGCCCTAGCCACATTAACCCCAAAGTTGTCCAAGTTTCAGCAAACTCGATTATAAATAGATTGGAAGAACTGTGGATTCTTACAGGTTTATGTTTTAAATTATTGAGTCCAATTGGTACTAGTTTTCAAGACTCTGGAACCTTTAGGAGATTGGAGACCCATTTTAGGAAGTAGGTCACTTTGGGCAGGTTCCTAGGCCCATATTATCCTTTGCCACTTTCTGGCTTGTTTTCTGATTTCTTATTGACAATGAAGTGAATAGCTATCCTTCACTATCCGTTTCCACAACTCAAATGTTTGGGACCAAGTGACCCTAGATTGACCTCTTTGAAACCATGAGTCAAAATAAACATTTCCTCCATTAAGCTGTTTATTTTAGATATTTAGTCACAGTATTGAGAAAGTAACTAGTATACCATACCTTACACAGATTATGTGAACTAGTAAGATATGTTTTGCTATGGATATTGAGACCATTATATATATAAAATATTATGTCTAAGAGGATCACAGTAATTCTAAAATCAGGAGAGATTGGTGTATAAAATGAATGAGGTTGAAAATGTTGTACACCCTTGTTGTGTAGGCAGACTACTGGTAGAGATAAAAAAGACAGGTGTCTTCTTACAGGCTCTCATGGATGGCAGTTGGGAAAGTTGAGTGGACACTGAAGTTATGGAATCTAGGCCTGGATTAGAGTCTGGACTGAGGCTGTGTGACAAGATGGAGGCTGAGCTATATTTAGAGACAGCTTGTTTTGTGGAGGCTGGTATACTAGAATTAGAGTGACTTAGTTCTGGTATACTAGAATTATAGTAACTTAGTTGCATAGGCAGGGTATTAGAATTATTTGAAGGAGCAGAATGAAGAGGAGGAGGAGGAGGAGGAGGAGGAGGAGGAGGAGGAGGAGGAGGAGGAGGAGGAGGAGAACAACAACTACTACTACTACTACAACAAGAGGAAGAATAAAAAGAACAGGAAGAATAAGAAGAACAAGAAGACTCAGTCAGAGAAAACAATGAGCTGGAACCAGATAGACATTTAAGCAAGAAGGAGCCCCAAATGCCAGGTATCAAATAAAGATGTAGTAAGAACATACAAACAAACAAACAAACAAACAAAGTAACAACAACAAAGCCAAAACCAAAACACCTCCGAAACCCAAACAACAACTAGTTAATTGACAAGCTATCAGCTGCCTGGGGAGCTCTGGAGGAATGACTGGCATTTAAAAGCACAGATGTATGGCCATGGAGAGAAGAAGGGGCCGCAGTGAACGAAGGAAATTTGTACTTCAGTTCCAGAAGAGGGAAGGACAATGATCAGAGACATAGGAAGAGGGAATAGTGAGGACATTGAGAAATGAAGTGAAGCTGACTTCAGGATGGCAGATATTGAGGGCTGATATGTCTCAGAAGTCTGCTGTAACCCTCAGTAGTTTAATTTTTTTTTTTTACTGTGCTGCTTTTATTTTTATTTTTATTTTTTGATACTTTATTTACATTTCCAATGTTTCCCCCTTTCTAGGTCTCCTCTTTGGAAACCACCTATCCCCTCCTCCTCCCCCACCTCTATGAGGGAATTCCACCTCCCACCCACCTGCCCACCCACTCCCATATTCCCACCTTGACATTCCCCTTTACTGGGGCCTCTCCTCCCCCTGATGGCGAACAAGGCCTTCCTCTGCCACATATGTGTATCGATTCTGTGTTCTTGACCACCAAGCCCTCAAACCCTCTCAGTCAGGCCATTTGAT
Organism: Uromys caudimaculatus; assembly: GCA_028551405.1. Lineage (NCBI taxonomy): Eukaryota > Metazoa > Chordata > Mammalia > Rodentia > Muridae > Uromys > Uromys caudimaculatus. Next base: position 67,947,045 of record CM052716.1, on the reverse strand, counting down.
CTACAGATATAATGGCTCTGCACGATAAGCACAAGGCTGCAGGTGATTTACTATAGTATCATGAGTTTCTTTTCTTTTCTTATGTATAGTTTTTGATGATTCATTATTATTTTGTAATAATTAAAACACACACACATGCATATTAAGTTGTGTGTGTTTTGTACATTTATACATATATATGGAGACTGGAGGTCAATCTCAGTTATCTTTAGGAGCTGTCCATCTTGTTATCTGAGTCACAGTCTCTTCAACTAGGCTGGCTGTTTTGTTCTACTTCTCCAGTGCTGGAATTACAAGCACAGACTATCACGCCTACTAACTTGAGGTGTCTATGTCTCTGGCCTCCGTATATTACCTTCTTAAGCACCATACTATAATAGTGGAGACGCACAGAGGCTTTTGAATCAGCCTATACCCAATCCTGGATTATTTCTTATTTTTGTAGTTCCACGACTTGATCAAATGCAATAGAACCATGTTCAGCTCGCCTATAATCATAGATAATTAAACAACATAGTTATTATTCTCCCTTTCACATCATTCATATAAAGAAGGATTAGGGTTCAACTGTGTAGACTTTTTTTTTTTTTTTTTTTTTTAGATAGGGTGCCAATATCCCAGGTGGCTTCTCTCAAACTCAGTTTAGGATTACTTACAATTTTGATTCACCTGTCTCCATCTCCCAAGTGAGTGGTTGGATTATAGGCACATGACACTGTGCCTGGTTTATGCAGGTTTGAGCATGCTACCATAGCACTGTCAACTGAACTCCACCCACAGCACGATTTCCAGGAAAAGGAGGAAGAAATTTTCTATCTTCACTATTCTGACTTTTTCTTCTGAGTCTGTAAGTCTCCTGTTGACTGAGTAGTAAGCTTGTTTGTTTTCTTTCTGTCTCTTGTTCTCATGCAGAATACAGACACATATAGATTTCCTGCTGTGAACTACATTTTACTTTTATGTTCCATTCATTTATTTAATTAGTTGGCTTCATTATGCTATTTTCACAATGTATGCTCAGCCCTAAGACTTAGTCATAGTCTTAATTCTTGTTGGGAAGCCTTAGCTATGTAGAGAAACATTAAAAAGCCCATTTGAAGCAAGGTCATGTGCTATAACTGCAATTTTAAGATTAAACTGACATTTAAACTTACATAGATGTGATCTTTGGGTTTTATTCACTTGTGAGATTCACAGTCAGGGAGCCAATGACCAATACTACAAGAGTTCTACCTGACAAACGCCCATATTTGTACCTGGTGACTAGCAATAATTCAGTAAGTGCAAGTTAGATACTGTGGTTGATTTAATGTTAACTTTTTCAGTATTGCTACTGACAGCCGTCAGGGGATGAACCACGTTTATTCTTCTGGGATTTTTTTCTCTCTTCAGTTTTTTTCTCTTGCTATGGACTGGCTTATTTTTCTCAAGGATGCATCCTTCCTGTGGCTCTCACTTAACACTTGTTTCTTTCTCATGACATCAGATACTGTTCTTATTAGTGTAACAGAATTCCCATTTTTGAAGTTGATTGTTTTAGGATGGTTTAGTTATGTGAAAGAGTAAACCATTAGGAAACTCTGCCTTTGAAATGGAGAAATGATCATGAGGTTTTAATGATCTCCCAAGTCCCACCCTCCCTCTACATCTGCCCTGCCTGGGCTAATAGAACTGATCCAATTCTGCTTGGAAGGAAATGGAGTATGTGGTTAATTTAGCGCCGATTTCTCCCAAACTGGCAGGCCAACTCTGCCAGAAAGCATCTCTGGACAAAGGCTTTTTCTTGCCTTGTGTACAGTCTTGGTTTACTAGCTACTCGATTCTGCATCACTCTTTCCTGGGCAGGATCTTCCATGCTCTTCCCCCTGTTCTATGGCCTTTGTCTTCCTAGATTGCCCCACTTGGTTTGTTTTGAGACCTAAAAAAGGCTCCCTGTTAGCATGACACTCCATGTTGGAGTTCTGCTACTCTATTTGACTTGTGCCTCTCAGTATATGCCTTAGTTAGGGTTTCTATTGTTGTGAGAAAACACTATGACCAACAAACAAGTTGAGGAGGAAAGGTTTTATTTGGTTTATATTTTCACATTGCTGTTTATCACCAAAGGAAGTCAGGACAGGAGCTCAAGTAGGGCTGGAACCTGGAGAAAGGAGCTGATGTAGAGGCCATGGAGGAGTCCTGCTTACTGGGTTGCTTGTTCATGGTTTGCCCAGCCTGCTTTCTTATAGAACTCAAGACCACGGGCCCAGGGATGTCATCTCCCCCGCATTGATCACTAATTGAGAAAATGCCTTACAGCTGTATCTTATGGAATCATTTCCCTCAACTGAGGCTCCTTTCTCTCTGATGACTTCAGCGTGTATCAAGTTGACACACAAAACCATTCAGTACAGTACCATTATTTGGCTACTTTCCAATTTTGGTTCCAGTCACTTGCCACATTTTGTCACCCACATTAATTTAATAGTCACACTGAAATCTCGTGTCTTTTTTTTTGCCTCTAGTGCTTCTCCTTATCCTGAGGGCACTCACACCAGCCTCCTCAGGCTTCTCTGTATCCTGAGGGCATTCATATCAGCTTCCTCAGCCACTCACACCAGCCTCCTCAGGTACTCACACCAGCCTCCTCAGGTACTCACACCAGCCTCCTCAGTACTCACATTAGCCTCCTCAGGTACTCACACCAACCTCCTCAGGTACTCACACCAGCCTCCTCAGTACTCACATTAGCCTCCTCAGGTACTCACACCAGCCTCCTCAGGTACTCACACCAGCCTCCTCAGGTACTCACACCAGCCTCCTCAGTACTCACACCAGCCTCCTCAGGTACTCACACCAACCTCCTCAGGTACTCACACCAACCTCCTCAGGTACTCACACCAACCTCCTCAGGTACTCACACCAGCCTCCTCAGGCTTCTCCTTATCTCAAAGGCACTCACACCAGCCTCCTCAGGCACTCACATCAGCCTCCTCAGGTACTCACATCAACCTCCTCAGACACCACTCCTCTCTCAGCTTTGTACCTTCTGTTTACTTTGTGTGGAGCACTCTTTGGCTGTCAGTCATCAAGCCCCTGGTATGTTTCCAATAACCTGAATAATATTCAGAAGAACTCTCATAGCTGTTACTGGTTTATGCTGAAAGATGAGAGATTGGTGTGTTCCATCTCTGTAAGGCCTTTACTTCTCAGATACATGGCTATAGTCTTAGTAGAACATCAAAGAAACTATTTAGACAGCAGTGAGTTCAATAAAATACATTAATATGTCAATCATTGGGTGATGGTTCAAGATAAATTTAGTTTGGTATTTAAATATCTCTATTAAGCAATTAACTGGAAGATACTATGCTTGGAACTTTCATATACATGAAGTTCTGAATTCTAATTGGGACTTTTGTCAATATTTATTTCCCCATTATTTCCTCACTCATTTTTATTGCTATAAAATATGCATAAGAAAATATGCTATCAGATCTCTGTAAGTGTACAATTCAATGAGATAGAACATTCATATTATCTGGCCATCACCACCCTCCATCTCTAGAAATATTTCCATCTCATAAAATGGAAATTTATACCCACTAAACAACTGCTTCTTCAACAACCCTGGCAAGCCCCCATTGTCTGTTTCTATGACTTTGACTAAGTGTCTCATACAAGTGAGTCACACAGTATTTGTCATTTTTTGGTGAGTGGCTTATCTTACTTTGCATAATATCCTCAATCTTCATCTATATGTTTAAGCATTTGTCAGAACTTCACCATAATTATTTTAATCAGATGTCAGTGTATTTCCTCATTCTCTGTAAAGTTTTATCTCTTTGAATGGAGTAGAGAAGTACTTTGATTTTGTCATATAGTAGTTAATTTCTTATTATAAAAATACCCAGACAGTTAAAGTTGTCATTTTTCTTTTGGACATTTTGATAACTTTCAAATGTGGTCTGCATGACAGTTAATAGTCACTTAAAATTTTCTCACTAGTTAAAATGTTTAAATTCTACTTTTGGAGAGCTCTATGTATATCTTAAGCTTTACAGACTGCTGAAGTGAAATTTCAGAGTTCTGGGTCTTCAAGGGGAGCTTCTTTCTGGGTGTTTGAGCATAGTATGGCTGCCTGCTAAAAAGACTGATTAAGAAAGGATTCATACTAGCATCATTTATTAAAAATGCTTATGAAATTCTTAGGCAAATGGATGGAACTAGAAAATATCATCCTGAGTGAAGAAACCCAATCACAAAAGAACACACATGGTATGCACTCACTGATAAGTGGGTATTAGCACGAAAGCTGGGAATACCCAAGATACAATTCACAGACCACATGAAACTCAAGAAGAAGGAAGACCAAAGTGTGGGTGCTTTGGTCCTTCTTAGAAAAGGGAACAAAATACTCATGGGAGCAAATACAGAGACAAATGTGTAGAGCAGAGACTGAAGGAAAGGCCACCCAGAGACTGCCCCACCTGGGGATCCATCCCATATACAGACACTAAACCCAGACTCTATTGTGGATGCCAAGAAGTGCTTGCTAACAGGAGCCTGATATAGCTGTCTTCTGAGAGGCTCTGCCAGAGCCTGACAAATACAGAGGTGGATGCTCAAAGCCAACCATTGTACTGAGAGCACAATCACCAATGAAGAAGTTAGAGAAAGGACTGAGGGAGCTGAAAGGGTTTGCAATCCCACAGGAAGAACAACAGTATCAGCCAACCAGACCCCCCAGAGCTCCCATGGACTAAGCCACCAACCAAAGAGCATACAGGGAGGGACCCATGGTTCCATCTGCATATGTAGCAGAGGATGGCCTTGTCAGGCATCAATGGGAGGAGAGTCTTCACTATGAAGACTCAATAGATGCCCCAGTGTAGGGGAATTCAAGGATGGGGAGGTGGGAGTGGATGGGTGAGTGGAGGAACACCATCATAGAAGCAGGGGATGGTATCGGGGGTTTCCAGGAGGGGGGAAGCCAGGAAAGGGGTAACCTTTGAAATGTAAATAAAGAAAATATCAGGGGGAAAAAGTATTCATACCAGACCACAGTGGCACATACCTCTAATCCCAGCACTCAGAGGCAGAGGCAGGCAGAGTTCGAGGCGGACCTTGTTTACAGAGGACAAGGTTCCAGGACAGCTGGGGCTGCACTGAGAAATCTTGACTGGAAATGGTAAATAAGAATAGTTTTGGAAGCCTGTGGGGCTTGGTAATATTAGATAACTGTGATAAATTAAAGTTAGTTGATATATTGGAATTACAGTGATTTGATACACTAGTGGCAGGCCAACTATGGGTAATTTATGTTATGTGACAAGAAAACCAGCATTTAAGGACAAATTGGTAATTATTGAAGTCATTTTTGCATCTTCTTTCACTCTGCTTTGGAGAATAAGCTTCTGGGTATTGCCTAAGTAATAGTATTACAATTTCATTCAAAATGATTGCTATTATGACAGCAAAGAGCAAATATTAAATATCAACATATAGTTTTTTATTTTGAAAACTCAAAATCCTTTCTTTTTCTTAAAGGAATATCCAATATTTTGCATTTGTGTTGATAACAAAATCATTTCCATAAACTTAAGAGACACACAATAATTATAATTAGTATCTACTAGGTGCCAATATTTTAAGTGTATTATTTAAATCTCAGACCTGCACTGAGATAGGAGAAATTATAAACTCTTTTATAATAAACTCTTATATATATATATATAAATTGAGGTTCAGAGAGGGTAAAGAATGTGCTTCAGGCAACCAGATGGTCAGCAGCAAATTTAGGATTTGAACATGGCTCTACATAACTATTAAAATCTTTGTAAGATTTCACAGTGCAGTGCTGCCTTCTCATTCCATGCAAACAAATGATGATACTTTATAAGAGGCATTGATATATTGTGCTCCAAGGAGAAAAAGTCTAAATCCTGATGATGGAAAAAGAACAATTTAACAAATGTCCCAATAATTTGTAAAGCATGAGTAATGGTACAACAGTCTCAGGAAAGTTGGAGGGACTCAGGTGAATTTTCTAGAGTTTAAAAAAGCTTCAGGTGAAATTTCTAAAGTTTAATTATGTTTAAGGTGAAGTAATAATGTATACCTTTAAGTCTTGCAATCTATCCTCTCTCTAAGATCATAGGCATTCACTTCTCACTAAAACACTTATCTCTTGAGAATTAGAACTAAAACTGTGGCCAATGTGTGCTGGGGTATGCTCCCCATCACCATGATGTCTGGGATCATAAGGGAAATGTTACGTCCCATCATTCCGATTCAGTGTTAGTAGCTGTATTTAGTTTATTCTGAATCTTATAGAAGGCATGAGATTATAGTACATATCAGAATGAATGTGAGATTCGAAAATCAGAAAAGCACTTTACTGGGAAGAATTTCTTATTCCTTGTAGTGTATCTTCTCCTAACTCACAAGAACACAGAAGTGTCCAGGTTTGGACTTCTTATCATTTAGATCACTGAGGAGACTGGTTTTGTCTATTAAAATTTTAGGGGAAATATAATGTAACAGGTACCAAGGAGGCATTTCCTTTGTAATTAAGGAGTACACTTTTGCAACAGCATGTATACATATGTTCTTAGGTATCCCAACACATTTAATCTCCATTCTGGGTTAACCTCCCCTTGAACACTTCTGGGTCATTTTCATGGCTTTTGGTCATTTAGATATTTTCTGTTAATAATAACCTTCTGGGTATAGTCTAGTAAAGCCTGAAACTTCAAGATCTTCAAATGATTCATGGCTGCTTCCAGCAAAAAGCAGTTTTATAAAAGTGAAGTATCTCATTTCCGTGTGAGCTCTCCAATCTCTTCTGCAATCTTGTGTTAAGTCTCGATGTGTCTTCACCCTCCTTTTTTCTTGTGGAATTGAACTGCCTTTCATAAAGTGGAGATACTGTATAAATATCTCCATTGCTGGCCTGTCATTCCCAACTCCAATCTGTTTTCTTCACAATGGGATGTAACCTGCCTTTCTAAAGGGACCATGCCTTTCCACTCTCCCATTCAAAAGTAAAATAAAATGAGTGCGGACCATGTGATTAAGGACAGAACCGACATTTGCTGAGTTCCTTGATGTACTGCCTGCTGACTGAGCCTTCCATATGTTACTTTATTTGATCTAAGAAACACTAAATCCGCAGCATTTCTATTGCAGTGATGATAAGCATCAGTGCCGGCTGGCCTCTGCTGTGGTACCTTCTGATCTGGCGTGTGTGTAATCAGGAGATGGAGGATGTGTTTGTTGTTTTGGTCAGGCTACATGCTGACAGATCACAGCTAGTTAGTGCAATGGAAAGCAAGGGTCAAAGATCTGTGGAGCTGCTTTGCTGCAGGGACTAAGGTGGGAGCCATATGGATGGCACGAGGAAGCCCTGAGGCTACCTAACTCAGATCTCATGTTGGTAGGCTATGCCTGGTGACTGATGACACACTGAGCTCACAAAGTGCAAGCTGTCTGTGTCAATCACCTCAATAAACGGATGCTATCTTAATATTCTTTCTTGCCTTTTTCTAACACTGACTACACTCACTCTTTAGTTTGGTTTGTTGTGGCAAATCACAGGTGAGTTCCAGTCTAGCTTGACATGGCACACAGGTATTGGGGAGGCAGAATAGCAGAATAGGATGTTTCAATGTGTTGTTGTAGAGGGAAGCTGCCGAGAGATGGGTCCTTGCTCTACTACAGTTGCTCTTTGTAAGCTTAGGTAGGCCATTCAAATAGAGACCCGGGTCTTCACAACTGTAACACGAGTAATAATTATACTTGAATGCACAGTGCTTGGTACATTGCTATTGCTCAATTACTTTTGCTGCTGTAAAAACCAAACAAGCTATCGACTGTAATGTAATCATTCTTGTTAAAGAAGGATTCCTGTAAGAATGAATCAACTCCATAATGTCAAGGAAGCAAGCTAGAATATGTCCTCCAAACATACCATATGATGCTAACTCATGCTGTTCATACTAATTCATACTAATTCAAGTGCTGTTAATTGCCGGGAAATGTTTCTGTACTTAGAAGTGCTGTGAATGTGTTCATGCATGTTCATGCACATGTGGATGTATGTGTGTGTACGCATGTGCAGGCCAGAGGACAACTTCAGGGGCTAGCTTCAGGAATGCCATTCTTCTCTTGCGAGGCAGGGTTCTCATTGGTGTGGAGATCAGTAACTGGGCATCGTGGGCATCGAGCTCCCTTTTTTTTCGTCTCCATGTTCCCAGCACTAGCATTGCAAGCTGGCTTCACATGCATAGAGTCCTGTTGTTTGAACTCAAGTCCTCGTGCGTGAAAGACAAACATTGTACAGATGAACTATATCCTCACCACCATTTCCTCATTTTAAAGTCAGTTCCTGAAAGCTAGAACTGGGTTCCCACTTCTCTTAAACTACCCAGGAACATTATTCCTCTTAGAATCTCTTATAAAATGCTTTTCTCCTTCTTAGAAGGCACACATTGTATTAAATCTTTGGAGGACTTAGAATACAATTTCTCCCAGACAGCCATCTCACTTTAATACATTTTGCCACCTTAACTAAGTCATTAAGAATAAGCCTCTATTATTCTACAATAGAATGGGGCATACGGATTTAAGCATATTTTAAAACAATCCTCCAAGGGGTGAAGGGATGGCTCAACGGCTAAAAGCACTGGGTGCTCTTCCAGAGGACCTGAGTTTGCCTCTCAGTTTTTATGTGGAGACTCACAACCATCTGTAACTCCACTCCTGGGAGATCTGACACCCTCTTCTGACTTCCTTGAAGGCATGAACTCATGTAGTGCACAGACATTTAGGCAGGCAAAATACTCACACACATGAAGAGAAATAAACCAATTAAAAACACAATTATGTGACAAAGGCAGTTTGAAAGACAGTTATTACACTATTTTAGGAAAAGTGGTAAAAGTAATGTTGACTCAAGCTTTTATTTGGGGTACTGTTGGTAAGGATATTTTTATAGCAGTTGGTTTTATTTTTCATGGTCTTTCTTTAATGTAGTTGTGTACTTCATGTTCATATAAATACTTAATGAAATAATTATTGCTATTTAAAAGTTGATGAGCAAATTATTTTCTTTCAATGAAGTCATATATAGCATGACATTTTTATCGTTGGACATTGGTATAGAGACAGGCCTCATCAGAGGTCTTTATATCTAAGTCTCAAGCTAGAAGGATGCACCACATTGTCTGTAAACTCTGTCTTCACGTTTCAGAAATAACAGCCAGGAACTCCAAGCACTTTGGAAAGGTCTTTCAAATTACCAAAGGCTGTAGACCAGAGACTTTCAGTATGAAGTTACTCAGTAGGTCTTAAAATACAGATTCTGTTGTGTTAGAGCTGGGGGGGGGGGCAAGAGTTTGCCCTACGTGCCCTGCGTGCCCTGCATGCCCTGCATGCCCTGTGTTCACCCATCTGAACATGCTGCGTTCACCCATCTCAGAAACTCCAGAGGGCTTTCAGCGTGCAAGCTGTGAAGAGAAACTGAAATCCCTTAACAAACCTGTGAACCCAGTGACCTCACAGATCCCAGGCTGTGCTCTGCCTGCACTCACCAGGGACTGAGTCCAGCTCTCCCGTGCTTCCTTCTTTCATGGCTCCTTGGTCACCTTAATTATTAATTTTCCTTGCCACTTTTTGTCTTTTCTTTAAAAAAACCTTTTTACAATCAATGTATAGGAATTCAAATTAAGCTTCAAAAACCTCATGATTCAAGAACACTCTGAAAAAGAGATGTTGACCCTGAAATTTGGGGCAATGTTTATAAGCAAAGATTCTTTTCTATTTTAGTATGGCAGAGTGCCACAAATGGTGTCAAGTATGTAGGAGATAGATGACACACATTTTGTGGATGTCTGCTTGGTGTAGGGTGGGGATGACAGTTTGTACAAGGGATCAATCCTGCATGTGGGTCTCAGGTTTGTGAATTAAAAGTGGTCATAGTGTCCCAGTCTTTAGGGAATCAGGTTGACATGGCTTCTTTATTTCTTTCTAGTCAGCAAGGTTTAGGATTTATTGTTCAAAAAGTCAATTAAATACTGGTCCACACTGTCCTTCTTATTGAAGACTTCAACCAAGCTGAGATTTATTAAATTTCGGAATTAGTTACCAAACCTTGGAAAGTATGTGAAAACCACTGTATAAACTTTATAAAAGAAACAAAACAAAACATTTTTGCTTGGTTTGATTTTATTTATAATCTGGAAAAATGTTATAGTTCCTGTAAAAGGCTGAAAAGTTTTTGGAGAAGTTAATTAGCAATCTTTACTATCTTGAAAATAACAGTAAGAGTTACAGCTTCAAAGGGGCCTGGAATAAAGGACTAAAGGAGTGTTCAGCAACCCTTGATATTTTGAAGGAGCCTGCTCTATGATGTCACAGCATCTGGGGACATCACATTTTGCTGTATTCTTAAGCCCAGTTGAAATGGAACTGTTTGTGGTTATGTGAAAGAAATGAGATCTCTCTCTCTCTCTCTCTCTCTCTCTCTCTCTCTCCATCATGTGTGTGTGTGTGTGTGTGTGTGTGTGAGAGAGAGAGAGAGAGAGAGAGAGAGAGAGAGAGAGAGAGAGGAGAGAAGCTTCCTGAAAGGACACATGTCAATGGTGTGAAGACAAGACCCTCAAAGCCTTTTTTCTTCCCCATGTTGTTAAAACTGTTGGGGCAGCAGCCCATCCATGACTGTTCACCATTAATCATGTTCACAGCCCATGTCCACCAGGCACTGTATGAGTTTTGTTTTGTTTCTTATGGTTTTTGTTTGCTTGTTTGTTACAGTGTGGATAGAATCCCAAGTGTTTTTCTTAGGCAGCATAACATTAGGTTGAGAACTGTTTGGTGGTATTTAAGGACCTGGAAGTAACAAACTATCATTGAGCATTGGTTTTAAATGATATAAGAATTTAAGTTTACTAAATAAGGATTTGTGGACTGAACGTGGGGTCCCAGATGGGGGAACTGGAGAAGGGACTGAAGGAGCTGAGGGGGTTTGCAGCCCCATGGAGGGAGCAACAGTGTCAAATGGCCAGAATCCCAAGAGCTCCCAGGGACTGGACCACCAACCAAAGAATACACATGGGGGAACCCATGGTTCGGACCACATATGTGGCAGAGGAGGTCCTTGTTGGCCATCAGGGGGAGGAGAGGCCCTTGGGCCTGATGGTGTTCAATGCCCCAGTGTAGGGGAATGCCAGGGAGGGAAGATGGGAGTGGGTGGGTGGGTGGAGGAGTGCCCTCATAGAGGGGGGTGGGAATGGGATAGGGTGTTTCTGAAGGGGAGACCTGGAAAATTAATTTTTTAAAAAATAAAAAGAATAAAAAAAATTAGGATTTCTGTTGCATTTTACACACATAGATACAAATACACACACACACACACACACACACACACACACACACACACACACACACATACATATACACACACACCTCCCCTAGTATCTGTAGGAGATTGGCTCTAAGATATCAAAATCTGTAGATATAGAAGCCCCTTTTATATAACATAGTGTTTGTATATGACCTCAGTACATTCTTCTGTATATCTTAAATCATCTCCAGATTACTTATATTCTGTTTAAATAGTTTAGGGAGTAATGATGAGAAATAAAAGTCCATACATATTCAGTATAGTGTAATTATTTCCCTGAATATTTTCCCATTTTGGTGGTTGGGCCCACAGATGCAGAATCCAGAGAAAGGGATTAGGACCATAGGACACTTTCTATTTTCAATTTCCATGTGTGGTAAATCACCAAAGTACAGACTCAGCTGGCCTCTCTTGGTGATGCTGCCTTTAGTTAAGGTTGAAGGGTCTTGAAAAAGTAAACAGACAGTTTTAAGTTGTGTCCTAGGACAAGGCAAGGTCAAGGCAAGCGGAGGTGGTCCATGAAGTAGGATGTTTTTGTACACGTGGTACAAGATGACTTGAATAATGGGGAGAATTTTTAAGAAAAATATGGCTGAATGCATATCTCCAAGAGGAGAAGTGATCTTCAGTGTTTGGAAATGATTATATCTGAGTTTTCTGGAGGAGTGGTCGGTAATGTCCTGACATCATCTGTGAGACAAGTGAGACTGCCTGACATCTTTCCTTGTTGCTACAAAACAAGGATCTAAATATAGGGAGAGATGTTTTCACCCAAGGATTTGTCTCATGGGACTGGGAGCTTCCCAAAGCAAGACTTCTAAGTGGGCATCTTAGTAGTTCAGGATGCTATAACTGAATATTGCAGACTGGGTGGCACAGCAAAACAATTTATTTCTTGTGGTGGTGGAGGCTGGGAAGTTCAGTATCAAGATGTTGCCAGATCAAGTATCTGCCAGAGTATATTTTATGACGTATAGGTGGATGCTGGTGTTGAGCAGATTTACATTGCTGTAATGATGATATATGAGTCTATTAGCTTATACATAGAAAAGGCATATTTGACTCAAAGCATGGACATTTAAATCCAAGATTGGGTGGCTCATTGGTTTGGTCACTGAGGAGGGTAGTAGATGGTGATCGTGGCATATATTTGAGCAAGTGAGCCAAGGACTGAGAGGCTAAGGAATCACAAGATTTCTCTCAGGGTCATACTCCTAGTGACCTACAGGATCTCCCAGTAAATTCTTCCTGTTAAAGGATCTACCTTCCAATAGAATTACACTGTTAACCAAGCCTTTTAAAAATGTGCCCTAGGGGGTAGCAAAAAAAAAAAAACAAAAAAAAAAACCCCAAAACCCTAAATTCTAGCAGTTTTCTCTTTGCACTGTTACATGAGTGAGATTAGAGACTGTTCCTAAGAAAGGCACTAATCCCATTCACGAGGGATTTACCTTCATGCCTCAATCATACGGAATGCTAAGATTTCATCACATAAATGATGAGAGATGTAAGAATTCAGTTCAAAATACTGAGCATCATAACCAAGGAGAGGCTGATCATTTATTTACCTGATCTTGTTTTGTTTCTTGTCTAAATTTGTTAAAAATGTAATGAAAAACCTAAGTAAGACTCTAATATTTTGATAACTCTTTGAAAATAATGTATTAGGAATTTCAAAATCATGTTCTTTTTTCCTCATGCTGTACATACATACCCACATGTATAACACACACACACACACACACACACACACACACACACACACACACACATTTTGTGGAAGTATTTACAGACATGTGGTAGAAATATGAAAACAAATCTGATGGTTTGCCACATGCCAAGGGTATGTTTCATATCAAAGGCTAGAAGGAAAAAGTCAGGTTTGCAACTCATGAGTCTTCACTCTTGTCAGTTTCCAAGGAGTTCGCATGAGTGGACCAGTGATCAGTCTTTCAATATCTGACTCTACCACTGACAACAAGAACAAAACACGTTCCTTCTTCAAACCTATACTTCAATACCTCTGTGTGAGACTACAGGATGCAGTGAGTGTTTAAAACTTTGAATCCTTTTTAGGAAGAAGCAAATACTCTCCATTGTATATAAAGAAGATTCTAAGCAAAGTTTGGTTCTTTGTCTCAAAATCCAATTATATAAGTGTCTTTTGCCAACCCTGTAGGACAACTGTTATAATTTGGGAGATATATCATCTCAGAAATTTGAGTTTTCACCTTCCACTATTGGTTGGTTTCTTCAGTAAGAAAAGTAACATTTATTGAGTAGTTACTATTTGTCAGGTACTTACAAAAAGCTCATTTAGATGCCATGAAAGCTTAAGAGACCTAAACTATTATCATATCAGTTTTACAGATGATAAAACTCAAGCTCAAAGACATTAAGTAATATTTTCCAGACTATGTGGGTGATAAGGGTGGAATATGGATTAAATTCATAACCACTTCATCACCTGGTTTTCTTTTGTTCAGCTATAAAAATTCAGAACTGCATTAGCTAAGTGTTATCCTTCATTTCTTTCCATTGTCTGGGTCTTCTGTTCATGTTAAGGCCTTGCAACAATGGCTTCTGGGAGTGGGTTATGGTAGAATACCCTTCTTGGTAGAAAGAGAATAAAATTATTGCTTTTGGAGTTTTAGTAAAATACAGGTGTGTGGTAAGGTGACTTGGAAAAAAGTAAATTCAGAATTAGTATCCCCTTTATAATGTTTGTATAAAAAGAATCAGGGTAATGCTGGCAGGATAATGGGCGTCCTGAGAAAGAGCCCTAGATTCCATCTTAACACAAGCAGCAGGGACACAGGTAGAATCCTTAGACTGGTCTAGAGAGCCAAGAAATCTACTCCTTCTTTCCATTAAGAGCCCAGAAAAGTTCATATACTGCTCTTCTTGTTTCATGACTAAAACTCTTTTTATGATAGGAAAAATACAAAGGCTCTCTTGAGTGGAAACTCCTGTAAAGATACTGAACATTCTATGTGACACGTAGATCCACAAAATAACCTCCATAGCCACAGAAGGCCAGTAGATCTGTTAAAAAGGCCAGGATGTCTGAATATCCATGCAGCTAAGATGAGGAAGGGAACACATGGTTTCTTTGATAAACACAGTACAAATATTGGCCAGTAGTTCATCATAGGCTCCTCTTGGGGAGGCAGTACCTGGGGATCAGTACTGTCCATTCCCCCACCAACTTACATAGCCATGGCATTACATAACCTCTTGAGATGAGACACAAATCTCTTATAAATATACATTAAGGAGTGTGGAGAGCTCTTGGTGCTGCTTTAAGGATACTGGCAAGAATATTTACATTGGGCTAGGACAAAGGAGTAGGCTCAAGATGAATACAGCTGAGGAATGTGTTCTTTGTATTTTGATCCTCTTAAGTCCCCCCCGCCCCTAATACAATAATCATGTGACCTTTGTTTATGCCTTGTTTGTTTCTTGACTACTTTGTTTATGCCTAGTCTGTTCCTTGAATACATTGTCTTTGACCTAGAACTGATTCTATTCTTTGCATGTACCTAGAAGGTATAAAAGCAGACTGGAAAAAAATAAGCCTGTTTCAGCATTTGCTGGAGTCATGTTACAATGTTGTCTAATTGTCTTCTTTCCTTCTTTAATCCTCATTCCCTCCCTCAAGACCCTGTCGACTGACTGAGCTGACTTGGTCAAAGTAGAATCCTAACTTGACTAATATTAAGCCTGCCTCTTTTAAAAGCAAGGTTTGAGGCAGCATTCAAGCTTCATAAAACTTACAGCAGTGTTATTTCCTATATATCTAAGTTGTTCCTGAAGTTTGTGTATTCTCGATACCAAAAAACCATAAGCCTTTTGCTTAAAGGTCTGATAAAATCCTATGAAGTAGAAAGAAGATATCTAATGATTAAATTTAGGTGCTGCTAAGGCAAGGGCACTATCCACTTTGTCAATCAAGGCATTTCTACCTTTTTTGGTTCTGACATGCCTGGATTCAAGGACTTTGGTCTACTTAAATGCTAGTCCCAAGATAACAGGGTTCAAATTTCAGTTGCTATGGCATATTAACCACAATTAATTAAGGTACACTTTTCTGCTAGTTCAGTCCATACATTATTATGTAAAACAGATGCCTCCTGCGAACAGTGACCAATTACATCATTTTACTCAGCTGGCCACTGATTGGTCATTGTGTACTTATGCATTCTTCAGTTCATTAACAAACAGCAAACCACATAGTTTGTTGTAACTTGTCTCAGAGTGATAAACTCACATGGTGTTTACAAAAACAATAAGTGAAGTAGCCAGGGAACTGATTGAAAGAAAAATTAAGACACCAAGAAATAATAAGAGGTAATGATCCTGAAAGCCATTGTGACAACAGCTAAAGATCTTCCTCAGAAATTGATTGTGGTTAAAAAATAAACAAACAAACAAACAACTCAATGACCACAACAACAAACAATGAAAAAAACAAACAAAACAGTCAAAACACCAAAACAAAAAGACCCCTCCTTGTAAAAGGTGCTTCTGGAGACAATATGCACATTTAAAACAAGAATAAAATGTTAGAAGCTGACTCAGAGTGTAATGATTCAGTAAGACAAAAAAAGACATTTGCTCCATACCCTGTTATGCAACAAGAAATGCAAACACTGCTTAAATTACTCTTGATAAGATGTTTTACAAAACCATAAGTGTTTCAATTCTCAATGTTCTAAATTACAGAGTATAAAATAAATCTTATTCCTCCACTGTCTTCTTTTTCTCTATGTTTATAATTGACAGTAAGAGATTTATGATTTTGATGGAAAAATTTAAAGGTCACAGCACAGTCATATTTTCTGCCAGTGATTATTAAGACTGCTTGTATGATTTTTGGTGTGCTCATTCCTTTTTATAATTCCTCACCAGTGCTTCCAGAGAACTGTTTATGGAAATGTCTTTTTCACCTATTTTCTTAAAAATCCACCTCAAAACATCTCCATCTAAAAACCTGCACACCTAAAAATCCTCATTGCAAATCTCTGGGTCAAATACTGCCCTGAAATTGGCTTCTCCTTCTGCAGAGAGAAAGAGAGAAAGCTCTGTGAGCCATACCCTGAGGCCGTGGGAGTCCTGAGTGCGGTTCAATAAATGCTCTCCCCCTACATGCCTTCCGTGCCTAATGCCTCTTGTGTAGTTAATAGTCCTGGGAGGTTGTCACTGCTCATTTAAGGTATTGTTAGCACATCATTTCATAAGTGGACCAGTGGTCACTGTGTGTAATGTTCACACACCCACACACGGCACTGCAGTTGTTACTACTCCTTCTCCCTGTCAGGTTTTACGTGGGAATATGCCTTAAGGGACTTGAAACAACCAGACACTTATATTAACAGAGAAGATAACAGATGTGCTCTTGTTTTCTTGTCTCTAAGGTTCTTTTAGATCATCAGAAATGACTACACGAAGTTTAAAAATATTTCCCCCAAAATGCTTAATGCAAGGAAAAGTTGTGTTTCTCACACATGGTGTTTATCAAAGCAACCTTCAAGCATCTTAGAGAGAAGAAAGGTGAAAAATTTTTTAAAAAGGCATTATAGGTGCAAAGGTGTATTTTTATGTTGGGACATCTATATCTATATGGAAAGGAGGAAAGAGAAAGAGCGGGATGATGAGCCAAGGCTTTTGCAAGACTGCAAAGTTTATTTAATCTTTTCTTTTGTAAAAGGTATATATATATATATATATATATATATATATATATATATAGTAAATGTGTGTGCATGTGTATGTGTCTCTTTGTGTGCAGGCACAAATATGTGTGGGTACACATGTGGGTACTAAGTTAATTTTTATTTTGCAGACTTTATTATTAAAATCTTGCAAATAAATACCATATATCAAAAAATAGCCTGATCCAAAGTCTTTATATCTCAGCAAACTTCTATCCAGTTAGAATAAAATAAAACTTTTGAATCTGTAAAGTTGCCTTTTAAATCTATAGAATTTTTTTATTCCAGATACACACATTCCTAATGTTCCAGGTATAATCCTACGACATAGTTATTAAGCAGCTGCTAATTTTACATTTGAAATGGAAAGAATCTGAATTATTATTTCTATTATAGCATAATGATGGAATATATTAATTCAAATTCTTTTAAAGTGTACAAACTGATTTATTTATTGTGTTTTAGTTGCACTAACTAGAAAAGACTAAGATCAAAATTCCATACCATGTTTCTAAAATGAATCTACCTATGCTTTCAAAAAAAAAATGAGATCAAGACAGGAGATACTCTTTAACTCTTGAAGGAAGAGATTCCTAAAATTTTGCTCTTGGGGACAACCTATAAAAGGGGTTGTATATATATGAGTTTCCCTCAGTTTATAAAATGAGGAAACAATGTTAAGCTTAGTATAAAACCATAAGATGATGAGCTAAATGTTGGGTTAACTGATGTTAAAGCTACATTTTCTGTTGCAAGTCGCCATAGATTAGACAAAATTCACGAGGAAATAAACCCACCAGCCTAGAAAACAGAAAGAATGGACATATCTTCCCTTGAGGGTAAGGACTTGAGGTGAGCTGCCTATTTTCTTCAGTGTTTTCACTGGTGACCTTTTCTAGTTTGTGCTCATAAAGGTGAAGTCCAAGAAAATGGCTACTTCTTGAGTAGTGCTTAAGTCTATAAACGTGGGTCGAATATGCTGGCTGAAGCTCTTTTGCCACCAAAAGTGGCTGACACCACAAATTTGTGAGATTTCCAGTACTTTGGCCTGGCTATGAATTGGGACATTCCTATGTAGGCTTAAGATACTGGAAGGCCCAGAAAAGAATGGCTAGGGTCAGAAAGCTGAGGGAAAAACTCCTCTAAGTAGCACAGGGCTGAGATTCTAGCTCTGCAAGGTAAACTGAGCCTCTGACTGGTTAGCTTTCAGAGGCCTGAGTACTGTAGGAATGAAAGCCATATTAGAATAAAGGCCACACCATTTATGATTTAAATCGTGTGATTAGATAAAAAAAAAAATCTTCTAGGAAACTATCCAACTGCTAAACTACATTGGGCATGCTCTAAAGGAATATCATAAGCCAGTCCTGGTAGTAGGTGCCCATAATCTCAGTACATAAGAGTTTGATATCAACCTGGCCCACATAGTGTTTTTCTTTTTTTTTTTAAAGAAAACAACAACATCAACATCAACAACAATAACAAAACCCACCAAACAAAACCTAAAGCAATATCATATAACAAAACACTCAGTTATTATTAATAATATCTGTCCCAGCTAATTTTTATTGTCAACTTGACACAAGCTAGAGCCACATTGAAAGAGGAAACTCAGTTGAAGAGTTGCCTCAATCAGTTGGCCTGTGGCTACATCTGTGGCAAACTGTCTTGATTAATGATTGATGTTGGAAGGTTCAGCCCTCTGTGAGCAGCACCATCCGTGTAGGCCAGTGAGTCTGAGCTGTGTAAGAAAGCTAGTTCATCGTGATCCAGTAAGCAAACCAGCAAGCAGAGTTTCCCCATGGTTTCTGTCTCCTTAACTTCTTGCTCTGACTTCCCTCAATGATGGATTTACTTGGGAGTTGTAAAATGAAACAAATCCTTTCTTCCACAGGATGCTTTTCATCAGAACATGTTATCACAGCAACAGGAACAAAGTTAGAACAATAAACACAATATAAAAAATTGCAAGTTTAAAAATAATTCTTAAAATATTTATATGTATAAAAGTGATAGGACACTAAATTGTAACTCATAAACAAAGAAAAGTCAATAAAAACAAATTTTATAAGGTCAGTTGTGTTTTCAAGGATTTAAGAGAAATGATGGTCAAAAGTAATACATAGATAGGAAATCTCAATCAATATGGAATAGAAAATATGTGAACTCAAAAGGTAATTATAAGACTGAGAAATAAAAATATCTGCAGAGGAAACAACATCTTCACTGGGAGGGTATACTGTTCTACTTGTCAGAAAAGAAGAGTCAGGGAATGAGAAAACAGCATAGAAATTACTAAAACCACGAAGTAGAAGAGAAAAAGACAAATAGAAGAAGAATAGAGTCTCAACATCTGTGGGAAAAATCAGGTATCTAAAGATCCAAGAAAACAGGAGGGAACAGGTGGAGAACAAAGTATTGAAACAATACTGATACTGAATTTCATTCTTTAGGTGAAAAAATTTAACTCTGATGAGAAATGAAAAAAAAAAAGATCTTAAAGACATTGGGGGGAGGGTGATAGGGTGGTGGAACGGGGTGGGTAGGAGAGACAGGAGAGAGGAAATAAGGCAGATAAAGGGAGGGAGAGAGATGAGGGCATGATTTCTTAAATGCTCAGCAAGAGAAATAATGCCCACCTTCAATTCAGTAAGCATTTGACTTTTAGAGTGTCCATGTGCTTGCTGCCCAAACATGAGAACCCAAGTCTGGATTCTCAGAAGTCACATGAAAAAGCCTCTCAGAGCGTGTACCTGTCACATCAGTCTGCTGGGTAGAGATAGGAGGGTACCTGGGGCTTGCTAGACAGACTAGCTGAACTGCTGAGAATCTCAGTCAGTGACAGGCCTTTTCAAAAGAGTAAGCTGGACGGAGAGAGAGGAAAACTACTGATGTCAGTGTCTGGTATGCACGAGTACATATGCACATGAATGCACACACGGATGCACCTACACAGATGAGAGAATTACCCACCACATACATGATTTATAAGCAAAACTTGAGTGGCTTCACTATTAATAGATCTGAAAACAGAGAATTTGCAAAAAAAAAGTGGAAGACTCTAACCCATGTAGTGACAGAAGGTTTCTGTTTTGTAAAAGAAGCAATGGCTACAGAATCATAGCCACTGTCTGGGGACAGGGCTAACATTTCAATTCAAGAATTTCCAAAGACAACACTCTCTACTCTGCCCATCAAAGAGAGGCTGGTTGATATCATTCTGAAAATACTGTGATCCACTATTATCATCTGAGTCTTTAATATTTCTGTTCTCATTGTTTTTCTTGCTATAAACTCTTCAAACACAATCCAAGACATAAAAGTGGAACAATGGCTCATGGGAGCTGTGTTTCAATTAGCAAATTTGAAGGCAGTGTGGTCAGCTTTCTAGATTCCAACATACCCTACTCTTTCCTGTTCCTTTTTGCAGTGTAGTTTAAAATGTGCTGATTGAGAATTGGACTGCTGACGGTTGCACCAACCTACCCATCAAAAAGAAGGAGGCAGTGGGGAACAGTTAGGAAGAACATAAAGATATTCCTTTCCATTTTTTAAAAGCCTTTACTGGCAGTGAGAGAGTGAGAGAGACGAGGGATGGTCCAAAGGGGCCCTGTGTTTCATGACTTTAAAGGTACTCAGTGTGGGACAAGAAATTATTTTTCTTTTTTCTTCTCTAAATAGGGATAACAAATTGTCTTGGAAAGCAAAAGGAGATTTGGTTTCAGGGTCTGATTTAGTGCAATCCTTGGAAATGTTTCTCAGATTTGTTTCCTTGGAAAACTGTTCAATCAGAACATTTGGAGGTATACATTGGTGAAATTAGATTGTTCCCGTATTCACCAGTTTAGTGAAAAATTTCCCATTTTTATGTTTAAAGGGCTAGTTTAGAGAAACCTGAGTTTATTTTAATAGAGTTTTTAAAGAACTGATTAAAAAGCAGGCACATACTTTATTTGGATGGCTATCTGCTTGACAAACTTAAAACAAGTATTTTCAGAGATTTTTAGGAATAATTCTCAGCTATTATATTAAATTATCTAGGGCAGTAATGGCAACATGTGGTGCTGATGTGATCTCAAAAGACACTTAAGGCTGAGGTGGTGTATCTCATCTTAGGGAGGAGAGCTTCTCATGGCAGGAGATCAGTCAATTTAAACAACACACTCAAAGAAAGTCAAAAACCTTGTTAAAGTTTCCCTCAAGAAAGTTATCTTTCAATGTAACAGCTGTCTGTCTATCTACTACCTGTCTACTATCTACTATCTCTCTCATCTATTTATCAATTTATCTATCAATTTATCTATCTACCTATCTATCTATCTATCATCTATCTTCATCATCATCTACCCATTGATACTAGAATAATTATTGTAAAAGTAGAAATTTCTCAACAGTGAAATGAGAGTTGTGTGTGTGGGAAGATCGGCAAAGCCATCTGTTACATTTAATCTTATTTTTATATTCTTGATTACAAAAGTAATTACTTTATTAAATATTGAACATAAAATCTAATTATTATAAGTTTACATTAAAGCAAGTTTGTAACAGAATTTCAATAGTTTTGAATTTAATTTTGAGATTTCCTTGATCCTTCCTCTCAGGAATTAATTGATAGCATTATCCTGATTTTCACTAAGTCTGTTGTGCTTTGAACACAACTATCTGTGATAATGAACAGGAAAGCATGTGCTTCTCTAAAGTACTAAGAAACTACAGCCCCACACATTTCTCTTCTAATGTAGCCAAGTAGGCATTCAATAATAGTTGTTGGCTGTCCCTTAGTATCCAGAAATCTTAAAAATCCTGGTGACACTGAGTCAAACTTTGGGAATACTTATTGTTTCTTTTGATACATTATTTAATTCTTGTAAAGCCTGAAGATCGGAGACTTTAGGTACCTGGTCTTTGTTCTAGTGGCTAGCAACTGGTGACTACAAATCCACCTCCCTCTTTCCCTGATCTTCCTGAAGTTGCTTCATTTCCTGTACTCTGCAGGATGTTTTTCAGATCATTTTGTTCAATTTTAAACAAAGGAGTTCTCTACAGCCTGGAGAGAGGGAGTAGTAAGTGGTCCCTGTCCCTGCCTTTGTCCCATGTGCTGTCTGACTCTTTAGACTGGGGCTCCTGATGTGGATTGATAGGTTCCTGGCAATTGTTTACAAATGCGTCTTTGCTCTGCAAGTGATCTCTTCTCTTCCCACGGATTTGTTACTGTGCCAGACTGACAGTACCTTACAGGAAATAGGATTAAAAGTTTGCCCTTTATTGGGCCTTCCAAAGAATTTTTATCAGATTAAAGGGAGATGCTAAGTTGAAACAAGGAATGGTAAAGATTTGCTTATTTTATGAGCTATTATGGATGATAACACTGCTATGCCCATTAAAGGACTCATTAACACATGATGAAAAGTTTCAATCATTTTAAAATGCAAAATGTTTTATAGTCTTTTTTTCAATATTTTTCCTTCCAGCATGGATACAGCCACCTAACTTCCCTTTGGATGACTTATAAAGAGTAAAATATACACTTATTCTATAAATTGAGAAACGTGTTACAGCTGTGGCAAATACTGCTGATTCAGCATACTTTCCCCCTTTAAAACTTTAGCTAGCAAAAATAAAAAGTCTAGATTTTCGTACCTCAGAGAGACTCCTAGAAATAGATTTTTAAACAGTGATCCATGGCCAGAGGGAGCAAGGCTCCTTAGTTCTGTTCTCACAATCCCAGCTGGCCTGGAATGCATATTGGGTAAGGAACGTGATTGACAGGGCTAGGCTTAACTTAGTGTGAGGGCCAAGGGCACTGAGCCAATGAAACACCACTTGGAAAGGTGCCCAGCGGAAACTCAACCACATGGGTAGGCTTCCACACCAAAGATTTTTATGGAACAGGTCCAAAAACATCTTCTGTAAGAGGAAATGAAAGAGGAAATAGTGTGTTATTCCAAAAGGGTGAGGGGGTTGAGGTGAAAGTTGACGGAAGGGAAAGGAACCAAGCTGTGAAGGTGAGGACTGGTGAGGAGGGAAAGGGAGAGAATGGAGGGAGAAGTGAAAATAAACGCACAAAAACGAGGAGGAAGTGGGGCCCTAGGAAGGTAAACACCCAGCAATGGAAAGGACAGCCTTGCCAAGAATAACAAGATAATTAAAGCGAACAGCTAACATAGATGAGGGAAGAGAGAAAACGCTGAGCAGTGCTTAAATACAAGAACATCACAACTCAGCATTTCATCATTGACAACATA
The DNA here is from genome assembly GCA_028551405.1 of Uromys caudimaculatus. Lineage (NCBI taxonomy): Eukaryota > Metazoa > Chordata > Mammalia > Rodentia > Muridae > Uromys > Uromys caudimaculatus. Next base: position 67,923,703 of record CM052716.1, on the reverse strand, counting down.
AACAGGAAAAGGAAAAGAGGCAACCTGCAACGATGTGCACGGATGTTCCACCCTTGGAAGCTGTGTTATCTCAGGCCCTGTTGACTAAAACACAGAGATGATGGGGTGGGGTTAGAATTCAGCCTTAGTGTTTCTCTCTCTAGGTTACATGTGTTGTGTCAGCAAGTCACAATGCCAGGATATTTTATTAATTTCCTGAATTGTGTTATGTTTAGTGCTAATGCCTGTAATGTAGTAGGCTAGAAAACCACATCATGTATGTATTTTATATAGAAGACTTTCTTGGATCTTTTCATGCTAATAATGAGCTGTCAGAGACCCACTGTTAGATGATCTGGCTTCTGCTAGGAAATGCCCTGACCACACACATCGCTCAGTCCTCTTCTGTAAGCAGTTAACATCAAGAGCTGTGTGTTTTACTTTAGTTCTTCAACATTCCAAAGCATTTCCCCCAGAATAAAAGTGTTCAGAAGACAGAGATCTTCTTCTGGGAGACAGGAGTCACAAAGACCACAAGCAAATAAAATTCTGGTATATCTTACTGAGAAGACTCAAATCTGACTTTTAAATAGGTCAAACAAAAGTGATATTAGGGTCTCTATCTACCCCAAATAACATTTATATATACTTTTTAATAAATTTTTTCTGTGTGATGAAATTCATGAATCTGATTTTTAAAAAAAATATTTATTTACACAATTTTCTTGAAGGGTGTTTTGTTGGTACTCAGATTTATAATTCTAGGAGTATATTACTTAAAAATGTCTAACAATACATAAAGCCCCAGAAATTATGTGTGTCTAACCAAACTGTCTATTGCTTTATTTTTTCTTCTTGGTTAGCTTTCTAAGTTTGATCTAATTTGGCCTTTTCATATTATTTTTATAAATTGTTTCTTTCCTGGGCATAGTATTGCTTTTATAGCAGTTTGTCAAATCATAAGAATTTACATATTTAACATTTGCTGGAGCAGCTGGTGACACATAAACTAAATGAGTAGCTTTAATCTTGGTCCTTTCACCATCAGAAGAGCCTGAGGATTTATCATTGTTATCTACATGAGCTTAAGATGTAAAGGAAGAATGGTGACACTTGGACAGACAAGCTTCTTTCAGAGCTAGAGGATCCACTGGGCTTGTGAGTTAGGAGGGTACATTGGAGCCCTGGAAGCACTGTGACAGAAGGAAGGAGCTAAGGAAGAAGAAAGGAAGAGAGGCTACACTCTAGTGAGGTTGGGGAGATGTACCAAAGGAAGTTGAGCAAATAAATAAATAGTAGGAGTGCAGAAAGTAAGGAATACGGATGAAGGACTGGCATCAAACTCTAAGCAAACAGAGAAGGTGCCTAGAGAGTGTAACCTAGTGGCAACATTTCACTTAGTGTAACAGAGTCTCATTAAAGATTCTCAGTGGGATTGTCATTCAATTTTGGATTGAGGATGTGGTTCTTAACCCCTGGGCCAGACTAATCCTTTTTTTGGTAGTGGGACATTGTCTTAGTAAGCGTTTCTGTTGCTATGAAGAGAAACCATGACCAAAGCAATTCCTATAAAGGACATTTAATTGGGGCTGGCTTACAGGTTCAGAGGTTCAGTCCATTATCATCATGGCAGGAAGCATGGCAGCATCCAGGCAGGCATAGCACTGGAGGGGCTGAGAGTTCTACATATTGTTCCGAAGGTAAACAGGAGAAGACTGACAAAGCCCACCTCCACAGGGACACACTTTCTCCAACAAGGCCACGTCTATTCCAACAAGGACACAACTCCTATCTGTGGCTCCAGTCAGATATCCATTAGTACAAATTCACTTCAAGTTATAAATACTGAACAAAATAGCTAAAGAGGAGGCAGGAGGGGGAGGAGGAAGAGGAAGAGGAGGAGGGAGAGGAGGAGGAGGGAGAGGAGGAAGAGGGAGAGAAGGAGGAGGAGGAGGAGAAGGAGGAGGAGGAGGAGGAGGAGGAGGAGGAGGAGGAGGAGGAGGAGGAGGAGGAGGAGGGAGACTAATGATCTAGGGAGGAGGAATAGCAGTGAACAAGCAAGCAGGCTTCCATACTACTTTCAGTGCTACCCTGCCTCAGAAGAAGAGAGGTCAACAGAAATGAGCAGCCCCTGGCTGTTGCAATGTTACCAGCACCATGCTTTTTAACAAGACTTCAGCAGAGCTTTAAACAGGTTTTACAGCAAGACCATTATAACAAACTACCCCAAACACCTCAAGCTAATACCCAACTAACTCTAAACATTGGTGTAAAATTCAGTGTAAACTATGAAGAAAAGGAAAATGACAACACATACACCTCTATTGTGTGATTTATCTTTCTTAGAAGCATCACTTTGAAGTCTAGTGGGTTCCAAATGCTGTTTCAATTCTTTTTCTTTTGGAACTTCTTCTTTTTAGATTGAATTTTTTATTGATTCTTTGTGAATTACATATTATACACCCCAATTCTACTCATCTCCCTGTTCCTTTGTACCTTCCTTCTGCTCTTGGGACTTCTTCCCCCCCGGGGGGGGGGAAGAAAAAAAATCTCATCGTGGAAGCTGCAGTGTGTCACAGTATCACACAGTGTGCACCCATTTGGCTATACATCTTCACTTGCAAATGTTCATTGCGATGAGTCATTGGTCTGGTTCAAGGCCTCTGGCTTCGGTTACGTTGTCAATACTAGATCCTTATCAGGACTTCTCTCAGATATCTGTTGTTGCCCTGTGTCATGGGGATCCTGCAGCTTAGGTTCTGTAGGACCTTTTATATGCTCCAGTAGTTCATTAATGAAGTAGGTGTTTGGGTAGGTCAACTCAAGGATATGGATCTGCACCTTGGTGGTAGCTAAGCTGCAGCTCTCTTGCACCCACACCACAAGAATGAGCTCTCCAGCACTCCCCTGCCTAGCTCGCCCAGTGTTGCTGCTAGCATGGGGCAGAGCCAGCTTTCCTACTCTCATGCCCTAGGAACCAGCTATGCACCTTGCCCAGCCAGCACAGTAGAACTGACCCTGGTAGTAGGGAGGTGTGTGAGCAGGCCCCGAGGGTGTGAGTGAGAAAGCTGGTCCTAAACTTGAGGGAGAGTCATCTGTCCACATGTGTGTCCCTGCCCACCCCCAATCACGAAAGCAGGAGAGCTGCCCCTGCCCCTGCCTCTCACCAGTTGCAACATCTGGGAAGACATGTGAGTCATTTCCATTTCTAATAGTGATCTTGCCACATGTGGTTGGAGATAATAAAGTAATGGTTAAAAAGCCTCCATGCAGTTCTGTTAATGTTGTAAAGAACCTAAAATATGGGACCAGTAAAACTCACAGAAATTCATTCTTGCCTTAAGAATTTCTGAAAACTTTTTAAAAGAGGTGAGGGCAGAAAAAAGAAAATGAATAACAATAGGCAGGACATAAATTCTGAGACCAAAAGTAAAAGTCAAATTTGGTGGTTCTCACTGACAATGGGGAACTTCCACAGGGAGAGTTGGGGAGACAGGGGCCATCCAAGATGGCTTCTCTTGTGACAGACTCATCCAGGACACCAGAAAGAGATGTTTCACCTATCATTTTTTTGTTTCTCTTTGAAGGATGAGAAGGAAGAAGAGGAGGAGGTCAGGAACATACTTAATTTTCATTTCTAGTTTGTATATAACTTTTGAAACATGATATCAAAAGACTTTTTAAAAAAATCTACAAAATATAACCTCACCCTCAACTTTTTTATGGTACCACATAGAGTAAGACAAGATTCAAAACCCTTAGTAAATTTTGCTGCTTCAGAATAGCATTGTAACTGTATAGATGTTCACTGAAATGAATTATTTGAGGCTTGGTGAGCATAGGAGTCGCTCTATGAAAGTAGTTGTGCGATGTTATTTGTGGGTTAGTTAGAACACAATTATGTGCCCATTTATTTTAAAGAAGCCTGTGTGTGTGTGTTGGGGGGGGGGGGATGGAAGTGACTGGACTTGCCCATCTAGAAAGAACTTGAGTAATCCAATCTGCAAAACTGTCACCAAGACTTTTAGGACATGGGAAATGGAAGCTAAAGTCAAACAGCAGATGTACTATACCAGTAATTATGTACCAAAGGGAAACTGATCTTCCCATGGAGACTTCTTGATGGTGCACTTGCTTCTTTCTTAGAAAAGATTGCTTTAAGCTAACTCATTCTTCTAGAAGCTTTATCCTCATATTTAACCAGCTGGCATATTTTCTTGTACACAGTACCAGCTCAGTATTTGCTGGGGCATCAAGTTAAAAAGAATTAGATGTGTGTGTGTGTGTGTGTGTGTGTGTGTGTGTGTGTGTGTGTGTAAGAGAGAGTTACATTTCCATGATTTTTATAATTATTAAATTATAGAGAAATATACATATGCTTAAAATTTATACTCACTAGAAGTCTCTGAGATGTTGAGTTGTGGTTACATTAAGTCTAAGTTATATCCTTATGAGTAAGACCAGGGCAGAAAGAGATAGGTGTGTCTCTGGACACAAAAACTGTGCAGAAAATGACATTTTCTTGCTGTGTAAGAGAAAGGTGAATTGTAAAAGACAGAGACAACCAGTCTGTTGGGCTTACACCTCATCTCTAAAGCATTCAGACTACCTCCTAGAAGGACATCTTTTCTCTCAGTTTCCCTATGATCACCTGACAAAATTCAGACTGTTTCTTTCCTTTTCTGAAGCAGATTCCCATTGTTGCCATGACCTTACTTCAGTAAGATGTCATAAGATAAAATGTTCTCGTAAAGGCATTTCTTCCTTTGGCTTCAGAGGATTTCAGGACCAGGATGCTTGAGGAAGTCTGTAGGAATGACAATTGCCTCGTTATACCATCTTAAATACATCCTTGTTTTAAAGGTTGTGTTTGGAATTCACTTCCATATACTGCAGGTATGTTATTAGTTAAGGTTTCATTGCTGTGAAGAGACAACGTGACAAAGGCAACTCTTATAAAGGAAAACATTTCATTGGAGCTGGTTTACAGTTTCAGAGGTTCAGTCTATTATCATCATGGTGGGAGGCATGACAGTGTGCAGGCAGACATGGTGCTGGCAGAGCCAAAAGCTCCATATCGTGGTCATCAGGCAGCAGGAGGGGACTGGATGTGTTTCACACTTGGCACGGCTTGAATATTTTAGACCTCAAAGGCTCACCTCCACAGTGACACACTTCCTCTAACAAGACCACACCTCCTAATAGGGTTACTCCCTATGGGCCAAGCACACCTGAATTTATAAAGACTGTACTATACCTATTCAAACCACCACAATAGACTTTGTTAGTATTTAAAATTACATTTGGTTTTTCATGCTTTGTGAATAAAAAAAAAATAGTAGAGGCTTGTCACAGACTAGTTACCTTTTTTTTCTATATGAAATTGGAGGTTATTTTTAAAACAATATCTGTTTTAGAATTATGAACAAAAAGGCTTTTTTCCTTCTCACATTAGAATCTCCTTCCTGGGTCTCATTTAGGGAATGGTGGATTCCTTGCTATCTCAGATTCTAAGATATTACTTGTAGTGAGTAGGTAAAACATTGACAAGTCTTCTCAGCAGCCCTGTGCTCCAGAGGCAAACGGGGGTGGCACATGGGTTTTGGTCTTCTCCCCCTCAAGGCAGGGCATAATGACTTATCTTCCAAGTTTCAAGAACAAATGGGGAAAAGGGGGGCTAGTTTCTTGTTGCTGCTGTTAACACACAGTGAATGAAAACAACACGGGTTCATTCTTTCCTGTTATGGAGGTTCGACATCTAGAATCTGCTGTTAACACATGGTGACTGAAAATGACACGGGTTCATTCTTTCCTGTTATGGAGGTTCGACATCTAGAATCTGCTGTTAACACATGGTGACTGAAAATGACACGGGTTCATTCTTTCCTGTTATGGAGGTCAGATATCTAGAATCTGTTCAGGTTCAACATTCTCCCTTGAGTTACTTGAAGAGTATGCATTTCCTTGCTCTTTCCAGCGTCTGGAACTGGAATCCATGCTTTCTCAAGTTCATGGTCCTTCCCACCATCCAACTGTCAGGGTAGTACCTTGCATCTACCCTGTCTGCTGCACTTCCTTGTATGCATTTCTTCTGTGGTACACCATAGCCCTTTGATTCTCCTTGTGATGTCATTTTGGGAAAACCTGGAAAACTCACTACAATCTCATTCCAAGCACTTTAGTTTCAGAACATATGAAAATTGCTCCTTTTCCTTAAAAGAGTTCATGGATAAAGATACAGATACTTGCTTATAAATGTTATCCACCCATCACAACAATCTTCTGGCCATTTATCACATGGGTAGGATATGGAAAAGCTGTTTCCCATTTTTCAGTGTCTTAAAAATTTATGATATAAAACCAATTTGTTTTAATAGAATGCAATTTCTGTGTCACAGCTAGTTTTGTGTTTTGCAAGAATTTACGAAATAAATATATTTACAGTTATCAATGCATTACTATAAAAACTAAGCATGACTACAAAATCAAGTTTTGAGGCATGAAAATATAGCCATTCTACAGGTGAAGAAACTGAGATGCTGTGAGATTACTTGCAGGCAAGGAGGAAGTGGTGACTTAGCTCTAAATTCAGTCTTAACCTGCTGTAGAAGAGAGAAGAATGAGAGTGAGGCTCATTTCAAAGGTGGTAAGGGAATTATCCACACGCTGATCTTTATTAGGACTCTCTTGATGCACATATTCACTAGCATGTCCTGGGATACCAACACAAAACCTTTGCCCTAGAAGAGTTTCAGTCCACTGGACCAGAAAAAGCAGGTGCTGCTAAGGCAAGATTAGAGGAGAGGATAGCCTTGACAGAGAGGAGGACTGCAGGCTAGCTGGGGTTTGAGGAACTGAAGGACAGTTTGAAAAGCAAAGGTGTTCCCGACAGTGATTGAGTAAAATCAGCTTTAAAGCAGCATGGTTATTGAAGACAGCAGAGGAGAGGTAAACAAGACTAGAAGTCAGCCATACTCAGGAATGCAGTAAAGGCTAAAGGAGGTGACAATGAGAATGTCAAAGATGCAAAACTGAACTAGAAAGGAGTCGCATAAAGGAGAGCAGCATCATGATGGGGAAGTCTCACCTCAGGAAGATGGGGCGAGTTTGTAGGAAGAGCTAAAGGGAGCTGAGCCATGGAGAGAATCGATGGAGTTAGACCCAAGCAGGCAGAGGGATCCAGATGGCCTTGGATCCAGAGCGGGACCCACCGTCTCGTCTCCATCCTCTAGCAGGTCTGCACTTATTCCAAAGGCTTTTTAAAGGGCCATGTTCATGGTAGCCAGGTCTGGCCAAGCATTTCTCTTTTTTTATTTTTTAATTTTTTTATTTTTATTTTTATTTATTTTATTTATTTTTATTTTTTTATTTTTATTTTTTATTTTTGATACTTTATTTACATTTCCGATGTTTCCCCTTTTCTGGGTCTCCTCTTTGGAAACCCCGTATCCCCTCCCCCTCCCAGCCTCTGTGAGGGAATTCCTCCT
>CM052716.1:67894490-67915737 GCA_028551405.1 Uromys caudimaculatus | reverse complement strand
TGTTGAGAATAGCTTTTGCTATCCTGGGTTTTTTGTTGTTCCAAATGAATTTGAGAATTGCTCTTTCTAAGTCTATGAAGAATTGAGTTGGAATTTTGATGGGGATTGTGTTGAATTTGTAGATTGCTTTTGGCAAGATGCTGGCCAAGCATTTCTAAGACCAGGGCAACAGTGCTTGCTCCTTATTGTTCTAACTTTAGTTTTTTGTTTTGTTTTTCTTTTTCTTTTTTTCTTGAAGACTTCAGTGGTCTTCCACCCTTTGTAATAGCTATTTTAAGGTACCAGCACCATTTCAAGAGCTTTGCCTCTCTTAGACATTGTACTAATCTCCCCTCTGAGAACTGTAAATATTCCTATTTGGTAGGACAGAAAGTCTTAGAAACTTGTCAAAGGTTAAAGGATCTTCCTCCCACTGGAAGAGATCTGCATGGCAGAGCAACGAGATCTTTAGAAGTTGACAACTACTCCAGTTACACACTGCTTCTTCAGCAAATGGTAAATTATAGGGCCAGGGCTCAACATTGCCATTGTCCTCAATGTATAAATCAGAGATTTATAAAAGCTGAGTATGGTTACTTGATCCAGTTGTAAGCTGTATAGGTCCTAAGAGCAGAACTGAGATTCAAGCTTAGGTCTCTAGACCCTTGGTTCTTATTCACTCTGCTGCATATGCAGTCGCATCCCTACTAGAGGACCACCACAGTCTAATAAGGTGTGGCCTCCAGTCTGTTCCATGTGCGTCTCCTAGAAGCTTTTCCTTCCTCGCGCCCAGGTGGGACATGCTGCTTGAATCTCAGCAGAGCAGAAAGGCAGCTGTGGCACATATACTGAGCATAAGGAACTATGAAAGTATTGCCTATATTTCATGTCCTCATTCAAATCTCTGCTCTCCCATTCACCTGCCACCACAAGGACCATGGTTTCCTTTTCAACAGGATAATCTGATTGCTACTTTTGCATCAGAAAACAAAGAGGTTCATATATCCTGCCTGGATGGGAGCATTTTTCAGCCTCAAAGCCTATAAAAATATTGTGCCATGAATGGTTCAGCTGAAACAACAGAATGCTACAAAAATGAGTCTACAAAATGTGCTTGAAATATTAGTCATCAACATGGTATAAAGCACCCTTTCTCCGCGAGGCAGGCTTGTGCCTGATTGCTAAGTACACTTTCATCTGCAGGACCAGGTGGAGATTGTTGGTTTATGTTCTGGAAACTCTTAACTACCTAAATCTGTCCGCTGGTATGAAGATTAAAGAGCAGGAAGTGTATCCCATCCTTTTGTGCTCCCTGATATTCTCCCAGGACTGATAGAAGGCAAAAGTCTACTCACACTCTACGGATACTAGGCTACACATATACAAAATTTATACATAAATATATTACGGAATATTTTATGAAAATGCATTCTATTTATAACCCAGTGATACAAAAAATTGCTCTTTCCTTGTATGTGTGCATGGAACAGATGTATGTGGTTAAGGGAGCATGCACGCACAGGTGCATGAGGAGGTCAGAGGTCAACCTCAGGGTTCGTTCCTCAGGTACTCTGCCTCTTTTTATTTATTTATTTATTTATTTTTCCTTGACAGAATCTCCCAGTGGCCTGGGATTTGCTAAATAAGTTAGTCTGGCTGGCCAGTTCTCCCACCTTTGAGATTACAAGTGTTAAAAGAACAAACCTTTGTGGCTGGCTTCTTTTTGGGGGCAGGGATGGGATGTGGGTGGTTTCTTGGAATTATATTTGCAAGGCTAACACTTCACCAACTGAGGTATTTCCTAATCCCCAAAAATTTGTTTTGAAAATAACCTGGAAATAGAAAGTTGTCCATTTTTCGGTATCAGTAGTCATAAAAATAAAACTGTATGTAGATAAAAGGAGAAACAGAAATATTTTAAAACTAGCTAATGGAATCAATTTGGTGTCATGTAGAGAGGTGATTGGTGGGTACAGAATTCAGCTTTTATTTAAACTGATGAAAGTATTTTTTGAACAAAGAAAATCTCTTGAGATTTTTTTTTTTCAGAATTTGGCCCAAATTGCCCAATATTTTTATTATTTGGAAGACTAGACATCCTTATCTGTTTAGGAGACAGTTTTAGGATTTCCCTCTATGTTTTTGTTGAGTGATTTCAGTTTTTAAAAAATGTATTCAGCTTGAGGGAATGTCACTCTGATTGCCAGGGGAGAAAAGGTATAGTGTTCTGAGAACTGCTAGGACCATTTTTGGCCCCTTGGAAGCTCCCAGCCGCGGTAAGGGACAAGTCAGCCAACATCCACAGCATGACTTCAAATAATTTTTAATAATAGATTCAGAGAGCTTGAGTAAGTTGGCAGTGTTGAATTTTCAAACGCAGTCTAAACACTGGGGATTGATACTGGACTTTAATTAGCAGCCTTATTGATCCTTGCACTGCTGCGCGTGTTTTGCCGTGGAAGGTACACACCTCATTTAAGTGACTGCGTCCTTCACAAGTCACCTGCCAGCAAAGCACATTTCCTGGATGTCAGCCTGTTGGCCATTCGTCAAGACGCCACCGTTTGGTGACTGCTCATAATGGATTTTCATGTTTGTTTTATGAAGAGTTTTATTCAAATACTTTAAGAAGTCTGGCAGCGTGTAAGTGAACACCACTCAGCGTGTGGCACGAACCACAGAGCAGCAAGCTGACACAAGGTGCCAGCAACCTGCTTGTGGTGGGTGCCGAAATTCCAAAAAGCCTGGTCTGCCTGGCTGAGCAAGAAGCTGTTCCTGTTTTGTTTTTATTTTTGTTTTCCTCAAAGGCAGGACCAGCTCAGAGAGCTGTACTGGCCCTGTGAGGCGGATATTATTGTAGTTCTGTGGTAAGGCCTGCTAAAGTGGAAGCACGGAGTATATAGTCCCACGGGGATCCCAGAAATACCGGAGCCAAAATCCTACCCACCTCCTTGAGTTTTCGTCCTGTTGGTCATAGTTTAATGGCTAAGACCTCAGGCCTTCTCTGGCACATGCGTACATAGGCCTGATCGAATGAGAGACCTCAGAGATGGGAATTTGGTGCATATTTTGCTTCTATCTAGCCAAGGGGCTAGCCAGCTGCCTCCTGGGAAGCTCACATGGACAAAGCTTCTTAGAGTGGCTTGGGGAAGAGGAAAAGGAGCCCAGGACTTATCAGATTTGCCCAATCAGTAACCAACCGAAGCCCAGACGGCCCCACAGTCTCTCCCTGCTGCAACAGTTGAGCAGAGGCACATATAGACAGGCATGGCAGGTAGGAGACACCTCATGGAGTGTGACAAATGAAGAATTTTAAAACGACATTTACTTTTACAAGTCAGACATTTAAGTGGGTCCTTTTTATCGAGCATTTTCAATTTTTATGTCACCTAAGAGACTTCTGCATTTCTTACAATTCTTCTGCACATTAAAAATGAATTATAGTCTCATCCATTTTCAGAAAGAATTTTGGAAGAATTTTTACAGCAGGCAAAGGCCACATGTACCCTGAGATGCTCCAGTAAAGACTGTTTCTCTCCTTGATTGATAGACTATTCCTGACAACAGAGGAAAGAAGGATCTAAATCTTTGTACGAGTCTAGTGTTTGCTGCTATTTAGAACTGTTTTTTCTCTTTCTCCCATTGTCTAATGTGCATCTCAATATTTGTTTGGGAAAAATCACGTGGTCAGGAATAAAGAAACAGTGGCAAGTCAGCATTCCAAGTCAGAGTACCCCGGCATCTCTGTGATAAACAGAGGAAGATACCCTCAGGGCAACCCCCCCCCCCCAATCCAAGCAGCAGGGACTTTTTGTGTAAGGTATGGTGGTGCAGACTTTGCTTGTCTCTACTTGGTGACGTTTATCAACAGCTCTGAGGCTGTTTTGTAACCTGTATTTCTTACAAGGGTTATTAGAGTCTCTGAAGGGTTAAAAAAGTTGCCCAAGGTATAGGAGCTGTGAATCCAGGCCTTGTGGTCCAGAGCTCTGCCTGGGGGTCTGTACCTACCACATCTGCTCTAATACTGGCCTTTGGCCTTTTCTTTTGCTTTCTGTTAGATGGGCCATGACTCCTCTTAGCAGATTCTTTAAAGTATTCTAACAAGTCTTTGGAGAACAGAATCCAGGCTTCATTTTATATCCAACAGGTACTAATTTCATATTTGCTGGATGAATGAACTGAATTTAAGCGTTAGGCCTCTGTGATTTTACACATCAAGGAAGAATTTTAGAGGGCCCATATTTCCTGTACTGCAGTCCTAATGGAAGCTAAACTATTCTTTCCACAGTAGGAGGTTCCAGATCCCAGAGTTTGGTCATTGTTTATCCAGCCAGTAACAACGAACAGCCATGAGAAAAGGTCCTACTCTGGACTCATTTGGATAGGATTGGAGTTTCTCTGAGTCCTCTGATAGGCTTACCCACACATCTGCAGACTGTTTAGTTTCATGTTTACGTCAGCGCTTAGGAGAGTTCAACAGCTGTACTGTCTCCAACACTGTGAGACATCTTGCGTGTTTACCAACATCTTGGGAAAGCACCGCGTAAATGGAAACCATGTCTGCTGGACACAGACACTGTCACTCCTTAGACAGGAAACTTTCCTCTGTGAGGTGACAATTGTAATTCATGTGGCTTTATGAGTGGGGATGTGAATATGAGGAACTTGGGTTTGAGTTCACTTTCCAGTGATCACAAAATAACACTTCAGGTATGTGAGCAAGCTTGATTATGCATTGTATCTATATCTGTATATACTGAGACAGCGTCTCACTATGTAGCCATGGCTGACTTGGAGCTGGGTATGTAGACCAGGCTGGCCTCAAACTCACAGAGATTCCCCTGCCTCTGTCTCTCCAGTGCTGGGATTAAAGGCATTCATGAGCATGCACTGCTGGCCACAGATACTTTAAGAAGTTAAGGAGAAAGCATGATGTAACTTAACACTGTTTCCCTAGAACACAAGCAGAAATTTGATTCTCTTCTCTACAGTTCTTCCTCAGAACATAGGTTGCTGCTAGGCATTGTTCAGATTCTGGTAAATACTTGTCGGGTGGTTTAACTGATGAAAGCTTATAAGTTGATATAAAAACTGTGAGCTCCTTAAAGCTCTCACAAGCTCCACTGTTGATGCTTGTTATTAGTGGTTTTATTTTTGCTATTTTTATTATAAAAGGATGTAGTGGCTTGAATTAGAATAGCCCACATTAGCTCATAGATTTGAATGCTTGGACACCACGGAATGGTACTATTTGTAAGAATTAGCAATTGTGGACTTGTTGGAGGAAGTATGTCACTGGGGTGGACTCTGAGGCTTTTAAAAGCCAAGCCAGGCCCAGTGTCTCTCTCTTCTTGCTGCCCGTGGCTCCGACTGTAGAACTCTGAGCTACTTCTCCAGCTCCACATCTGCCTGCCCTTTCTTCCTGACAATGCCTTTCTGAGGGTATGTATCACAGCAATGGGAACCAACATAAAACCCCACCTCAATATCTTTTCTTGAGTACTATAAATTAAGAGCTCCTCTTTAAAGGCCTGGAGGTCCAGCTTTAGTATAAAATCTACATTACGGAAAAAGGAAACCCCTAGGAAAGCAGGAAGGTACAGATTCCTTTGAAGAAGGTGGGGAGATAGGTGTTCAGAGAAAGTTTCTGTAGTTGACAGGTCTGTGAGCTGTTTGAAATTAGGAATATGGTTGCTATTCTTTGCTTTGCTATACATACATATGTATAACACAGATACACTGGTGTTCAGATGGGACATAGTTTTGCAAACTACCAGGAAAGAAGACAAGGCTAACATGAAAGAAGAATATTTCTTGCCTCTTTTAGGTCAGCCTTTCCTTCATATCATTTGGTGATGAGTGATTCAATTCATCCCAAGTCAAAACAGAAACACAAATGATGTCAGCTTCTCTTGAAAACTTTCTGCACACTGCAAGAACTCTGAGTTACCAGCATGTTGTATTCCACCCAATAATTGCACATTTATTTAAACTTGAGTCAGTTGCTAAGTAAATACTTGAACTTGGAGATGGAGCCAATGAAACTCACTCTCTCTCTTTTCTTCCTCCCCATGTTTTGAGAATGAGATTACCTGGGAAACAAAAAGTAATTATAGTCTCAAATGTTCGCAGATTTGTGACCACAAATAGGAACCTATACTGTTCATGTTTCCTTTATCATAGGGCAAAAATACCCACTGTAACTTAGCTCCCAACTGTCCCCATACTCTCCTGGGCTATGATGTTATCACCAATGATCAGGTGTTGTGACTCTCAAGATATAAGAATTCACAATCACTTAACTATTAATCACTCATAATTGAAACTGAAGACAAAAGAATGAGCAGGGAGAGGAGTGAGATGGGACAGGAAGCAGGTTCTGAGAAGTGCTCTGGAGTTAACCCTTTGATAAAGCAACTCCTTCAATCCACCTTCCTGGCTGCTTTTCTGCACACACCTCCACGGCTGCACTTCTTACACAAGGAGGGCGGTTGCATAGGTCAACCTTGGTCATGGGAGTGGAGCTATGTTTTCTGGTCTAGCTGGAGGCCCAATTCGAGCATCAGGTAAAAGGTCAAGTAAGGTCAACACCATCCAGCCTAGGGAAGCAGCAGCTGTTCTATTGCCTCGAGTGCTTTTCAATTTAGAAGACTCAAGAAAAGCAGTTTCTCTCTGAATCATTGCTTTCCCGGGCTTATGAATCCCAGAATCTCTTGTACTTTTCATTGCTTTCCAAACACGGCTTTGTTTCAGGCTTCCCTGCACACAGATTGCAGCGATGTGGGCAAACAATTTTGACAAGATATGCAGCTTTGAGAAAAAGCACTTTAGGCTTACAAGGGCATGCAGTACTGTTGGGCTTTGTAAAGGTGGAAGCAGAAGGTGTGAGTTTCAGCTCCTGCCAGGGAAACCCGGATTGAAGCACCTTTACTGTGGCAGGATTCTGGTGCTCAGTGAGGTGCTCAGTGAGAACATCCGTGTTCTCTTTGGATCTTCTCTTCAGATTTGTAACAATTGTTAGTCATTTTAAGTCTGGGTTCTAGAATAAAAATATCATCTAGCTTAAAACTTTTTCATTTTCTCTCAGGACATCATTTTCCCTGGTGTGTGTGTGTGTGTGTGTGTGTGTGTGTGTGTGTGTGTGTGTGTGTGTGTGTGTGTGTGTATGTGTGTGTGTATGTGTGTGTGTGTGTGTGTATTGGTATGTGCAGGTTCACATGCACATATGTGTATGCAGTGGCATACAACCAGAGGTTCAGAAGTTGCTCTCTTTATTTATTGAGGCAATGCCTCTCAATTGAACACAGAATCTAATATGGCCACTCTGACCAGTCAGTTTACTTCAGGAATTCCTGATCTCTGCTTTTGTTTCTTTTTTCCCTGAAACTGAAGTTAGGGCAAGTTGCCATGCGAGCGACATTGATGTGGCTTCTGGGGACTAGAACTTTGGCTCTTCTGTTTGTCCCACAAGCACTTTAACCTCTGAGTTTTACTCATAATTTTTATATTTGAGTTTCAAAAATATGTGCAGAACACCAACCCATGTGAAGAGAACAGCAGAAGAGTGAAATAAAAATTGAAGCTATCTACTCAGCCTTTGAAGATACAAAGGAAATCATAGGTGAAAGCTTGCAAAAGTTCACATAAATGCTAGGAAACTGCAGAGAAAGGCCAAATTTAATAGTCTAACAATGAGGGGCCTGAGGCCGGGCAGCAGGCTTCTCTAGGCATTTGTTTTTTATTTTTATATAAGGCTTTTGGCCATCTGTTACTTTTACTTATTTTCCTTTGGCAAATCTTCTGATATTCTCTCTCTTTCTTTCTTTCTTTCTTTCTTTCTTTCTTTCTTTCTTTCTTTCTTTCTTTCTTTCTTTTCTTTTTTCCTTTCTTTTTTCTATAAGGATGCAATGTGAATATGACCTGGCTGCCCCAAACTTATTGCCTTCAGAGAATAATGCTTTCAATCTAGGTATGGATTTTGCCATGGTAGGGAAAGAAATTAAATATATTTGAAATAAAGGAGAAGTCTGGTGAACTTGAATTTAGGACTTTTACAATCAGCTAATGATAAGCTGTTCTGTTGTCTGTTTCTACAGTCAGTGCTCTACAATGACACTGTCCTGTTGTCTGCTTCTACACTCAGTGCTCTACAACCACACTGTTCTGTTGTCTGCTTCTACATTCAATGCTCTACAATGACACTGTCCTGTTGTCTGCTTCTACAGGCAATGTTCTATAATCACACAGCAGTTTGCTGAATACTGAGGACATATAACAAATAAAAGAATACATTTATAAACTTTCTTTTGAAAGATAAAAAAACAAACAAGAAGATGTTTAGTTAGGAAAAGGAAGAACTCAGGAAAGAGGTAGACTTGACTCTGACAGCTTATGTGTCTTGAACAACAAACTGGACAGCCAAGGGTATAGACAGAACATGTGCTTTGGGGTCAGAGATGCCTGCATTGAATCCTGTGATGTTATAGGTTATTTATAACAAGTGACTTTCTACTTTCAATTCCAATTACCTCACCTGGTTGTGTATAAGCAATGAGAAACATGTGTGTAACAATTTTGGCACATAACAGACTGCAGAAGCATGTAAAGACAGTCTCCTTTGTTTAATTTAAGTGTCTATAAGCATGCAAGGTACAAAATACAAATCCTAAAGCATTTTTTTTCTTATGGCAATATCTCCACTATAACAATAATGCATTTGTGTCTACTTTTGACCAGTGAGTTGACCTGGGAGTGTTTCCCTGGGCTTTCCTGTGCCTCTGTGTGAAGTTGACAAGGGTTCAAGAAGCCTGGGTCTTGGAGCTAGATTGATGTATGTGTACTCCCTTGCTGGATAGCTCTTCTAGCTGGTAAACTACACTACCAGTTTTAGCTCTCATTACATCTGTAAAATGACAAGCTGATAGACTAAATTTCAAGACTATGTTTTGGCATTTCAAGGAAGAAATTCCTTGACTTGATCTTTTTCTGTGCAAGGATGTGGCTCTAACCATTACTTCTTCCTTCAAGTGAGTTGCCTTCAGAGTAGTATCCTGACTGTTAATGGTGATCACATTGACTTGGGAGAGTTAGTATTGATGCCTCTTGAGAAGATTCCACTGAGTGAGTATTCATAGTATCCATATTTTGTTATAGAGAGCACATTCTTCTCTCTGAGCATCTCTGGTGATGTAGACTGTAACTACCTTAAAGGCCACAGATGTCCTTTTAGGATGACTTTGCTGTGCATTTCTTTTCCGATTCTCTTGTCAAGTGAACTGGGATGGGAGAATGATGAGAAGTCAGGACAGGTGAGATCCAAAGTGGGTAGAAGTATCTTAGTTCAAGAACTAGGTGACAATAGGGGATGATAGGCATCTGAATGCCTGCTAGAAACTGCAGCTCTTGCCACATCCATTGCTCCAGTATTGGAGAAGTTGGCCCTGGCAGTAATGTTTCACTGAATGCTGAAACTTGAGTTGAGTAGGTCAGCCTGTGTGTGGCTTCATTGAATCTCATTTAATATATCTCAGTTCAATACTGAAAGAGCACAGAGTTTATCCATTTTGACATCACTCTTGTTGATGTTCTGTTCCTTTCCCATTTTACTCTTGTCTTTTGTGCATCTTTTTTTTATTTCTGGATGCTGAAGGCTTCTTTGAGGCTATGTGGTTCAATGTAGATATTCTTTCTTCCACTCATGTCCTGCCCAGTCACAATGTCAGCAATTAGGGCTGGGGTTATAGCTCAAAAGTAAGGCACTTAGCCACATGCACAGTCTGGGGTGGGGTGGTTATTCCTAGTATTGTAAAGAAATTCTGTGACTCTTGTCTTCATTAGGATTTTTAAGCCTTTTAAATTTCATTTCTGTCATTTGTCAGAAGCTGTGGAGGCCTCATCAATGAGGGTCCATGGAGCAAGAATGTATACTGTTCCAAGATTTACAGAAGCTAGAAAATCTGAACATGTATGACTATTTAATAGCTGAAGAAGTAAGGACAATGTCTTAATCTGTGTGTTATAGTTATTACAAAATGGCTAAGACCTGTAATTTTTAGGAAATAGAAGTTATGTGGTAGGGAGGTGGCTCAGTTGGAATGTAGTTTAATTGTCCAGCATCCAAATAGAAAAGCCAGTATGGTAGCACGTGCCAGTCATCCAAGTGTTCGGGATGCAGAGGCAGAAAGATAGCTGGAACTTGCTGGTCAGCCGGTCTACCTGGGTTGGTGAGTACCAGGTTCAGTGGCAGACCCTGTCTCAAAAAACAAAATGGATACTGACTGAGGAAGTTAGTCACTTATTTACACACATACACACAATATGCAAGGCACATATGTACATATAGACACACACACACACAGAGGTGGGGGACAGAGAAGAGGGAGGAGGTGAGGCAGCTTATTTGAGGTTGAGAAGTGCATGACTGCTGTGCTAATATTTGTAGCCTCTGGCGAGGGCCTCCTTGCTGCATCATATATAGCAGGAAAGATTTTGCAGTAAGATAGAATAAGTACATCAAGTCAAATGTTTCTTCCTCTTCGTATAAAGCATTTGTACAAATGCTCATCCTCATGACCTTCTCTAATCCCAATTATGTACCAAAGGTCCTCTGTCCAAATGCATATGATTTTGCACATTAGATTTCCAGTACAAGAATGCTTGAGGGTCCCATTCAAAGCATAATTGCTTATGCGGTTTAATGAGTTACCATAATCATTCCTACTTCTGCCAGGCCATGTTGATTGTTGTCTTATTTAGGGCTTTACTGCTGTGAACATACACCATGAGCAAGCCAACTCTTATATGGACAACATTTAATTGGAACTGGCTTACAGGTTCAGAGGTTCAGTCCATTTTCATCAAGGCAGGAACATGGCAGCATCCAGGCAGGCATGACACAGGAGGAGCTGAGCATTCTATATCTTCATCTGAAGGCTGCTAGCAGAGTACTGGTTTCCAGGCAGGAAGGATGAGAGTCTTAAAGCCCACACTCACAGTGCTATGCCTACTCCAACACGACCACACCTACTCCAACAGGGCCACACCTCCTATTAGTGCCACTCCTTGGGCTGAACATATACAAACCATAACAATTGTATACTGGTGAGCAAAACTGCCTTCCTAGTTCTGTTAGACCTTTTTCTTTTCATAGTGTGCTTTCTGACTGGAAAATATCAACAAAACCATCATTTCTGCTGAAGATCTTCTGCTCTCTGCAAAGCATGCAAATGCCATCAATGACTTTTACACTCTTACTTTACTTTGACTGCATTATCAGACACTTTGGTTGGGTCCATGGCCGTTTTAGCTTCTCATGTGCTGTAGAAGGGTATTATACCATGGGGCTATTTTTTAAAAATTTATTTATTTCATCTACCTGAGTACATTGTAGCTGTCTTCAGACACCCCAGAAGAGGGCATCAGATCCCACTACAGATGGTTGTGAGCCACCATGTGGTTGCTGGGAATTGAACTCAGGACCTTTGGAAGAGCAGTTGGTGTTCTTAACCGCTGAGCCATCTTTCCAGCCCTGGGCACTATTTTTTTTTTATACTCCAATCCCAAAGCCTGTAACTGTCTGTGGACAGCATCTGACTTGCAGATGTTTGTGTGTCCTTCTTTTCTTTTTTTCTTATCTAATTAATTTTTCTTTCCTTAAAACGCTTTCTACTTTTTACCTATTTTCCAAGGTATATGATCCTCTCCCCAGTCATTTCGTTCTTTCTAATGAACCAATGGTAGCGGGGCATGTCTTAAGATATATTGATTTCTGTTATCAATACTTATTTATGAGCTCTGAGCTTTTGGTTGCTGCAATGTCAGTGGGGTTGTTTCGTGGCAAAGGTGTTACAGAAGTAATTAGAGGAGCCCTGTTCAGGGCACACAGTTCAATGAAGATTGTAATGCTTACTAGTGGTGTCAGAGTCAGATATGCTACACATTCAAGGAAGTGTAAGAACAAGCATTACTCTACCTGCATCTCAGGAACCTGTGACCTTGTTGTATATCTAGTATGGTCTGGATGTTAGTGCTGTCCATGCAACAAACAAAAAAATCTATATATTAAAATCTAACTTTCAAGATGACAGTAACTAGAAGTAGAGACTTGGGTAAGTGATTAGGTTATGAAGGATGCTGATGCTTGATTTGAATTTTCCAGCTCAATAACTGTGAGCAAAAGTTTTCTGTTTTCGTGGGTCTGCTGGTGTATACTTTAATCTTTGCACTGAGGAGGCAGACACAGGCAGATTTCTTTGAGTTCCAGGCCAGCCTGTTCTATACTGTGAGTTCCTGATCAGACACAGATACATAGTGAGACTCTGTCTCAATTTTTTTCTTTTTATAAATTGTCCACTCTTAAACATTTTTTTATAGTAAATCAAATGGAGAAAGTCATCCACTGGCCACTTGGCATCTACCTTATGTTGGTGGCATGATTATTCTGTATCATCCAGGTTATTCAGAATAATCACATAAATTCTTAAAAGTAGAAAACGGGATGAGAAGAGAACAGAACTATGGATCACATGAGAAGAACTTGATCCAACAACACTAGCTTTGAAGATGGAGAACAAAAGGAAAGTGGGTGGTTTCGTGTGTGTGTGTGTGTGTGTGTGTGTGTGTGTGCGCGCGCGCGCGCACGCGAGTGTGTGTGTGTGTGTGTGTGTGTGTGTGTGTGTGTGTGTGTGTGTGTGTGATTGTATGCTATATGTGTGCCTGTGTCTTTGGATGCAGGAGAGGACTATAGAAAGCCCAACATGCAGACAGGGAACTGAACTTAGGTCCTCTAATAGAGAGCAGGCGATGCTGTTAGCTCCTAACCCATCTCTCTAGCTCTTGGAATGTTAACTTTCACCCAAGGGGTCATATTTTGTATTTCTGTCTATAAGATAATAAACATGTGCTATTTTAAGCTATCCATTTGTGAAAATTTGTTGTACCAGCAACAGTAAACACTGTCCTAGTAGATGAAAGAGGTGACTGACAGTTTTCCAAAAGTAAGTTCTGGATAGAAGCCAAAAGAAAAGTAGATAGGTTGTGCCAGTCAGGAACCAGAAATAAAGGCTTCACAGTTTTGATCCATCTGTTATAAATAATCACAAATTAAGCTTTTTTCCCAGGTTCTCATTTTTTCTTTTTCATCCTCTCTATCTTTCTTTAGTTTGAAAGTGAATCACAGGCTTTCATCAGGTGATGTGACCTTTATATATACTCACTTATAAAAGCATTTGTGGGGCAAGAACCAATGAAATATGAAAAACAAACACCAGCATAGTTAAAATTTATTACAACAAAAGTACCATGCCAAATAAAATTAGAATCAGTCAACTACTATAAGAGCAAAAAAATATATTTTTTTCAATATAAATTGCTAAACCTTGAAACATGGTCATTTAAACGTATTCATGTCATTTAAAATTATACACAGGGAAAAAAGGAATAAACTATTGAGCCATAAAAAATATCATACATGGTAAAGTATGCAAAATTACAAAACTTCTGATTTGAATATCTAGTTTGATTTAGTAATGAACATTCTCCATGTACAAGATGATGCCTGTTAATCTTAGGTACCTAAAATATAATAGATGTTGATCCAAAAGGCAGGTTTAATTAGCTGAGGTGGACATATCTTAAAGCCCCAGGCTTTTAGAGAAACTTAAGAAATGGGTTAGAAGCCCTTGGCTGCTCAAGCTCTTGACTTGTAGAAAGCAAAAGTTCATTGAGTCTGTTATATTGTCAAAGGATGAAAACAAGGAATATGAAAAGAAGTGGTTTTTAATATCTTGGAAGTGAAGTTTAGGTTTTCAGTCCAAGGCATGTGTTCAAGAATAACACTAGTAAAAACTAACACCTTCTCCCCAAAATTTGTAGCAGCTTAAAACAGAAAGATTTTGTTGTTGTTGTATAAAATGAAGCTTATGCATTTTGAGCATTTCACATGAGATGCTCTGCACTGCATCTAATGACACGGGCACCACTTTTGGTTTTTCCAAATCAGGAAGTCTCAGCATACATTTCAGACAAAGCAGTTGAAATGTAAGTGGAACAAGCACAATTTTTCAAAAGGACTGAATGTAGTGAATTAAGAAGAAACAATGGCTGCTGTCAAAGGGTATGGATGAGGTTACCTACAACATGCTGCTTTTTAGAGAAAAGAAAAGGCAAAGCCACAGATGCCCCCATTCTATCTCTGTTGTGTTTATGAGTAAAACCCATCTGTGGTTGCTGGCAGCCTTGGCACACTCCTCCAGAGGATCGCTTGAGATGATTCTTTTTGTCCATCTAGGGATAGATAAAAGTCTCCCAGGTCACAGAAGCAGTGATTTCCAGTGTAGTTTACAAATCTGGCAAGCTGAAGCTGTTTGCTATGTTTCCTTAGTCTTTGATAAAATGGATCACCAGGGCTTTGTGGAGGACCTCGGGTGGCCTCAACACTAAAATCTGGTGATTTTCACCATCATCTCTTTAGAGTATTAGACTGAATTTTCCACAAAATTACTACTAGTACCACTACTACTTTCTGGATCATTGTGATTTGCATGAAAGAACTGCATTTTCAGGGACCTTAGATCCTAAAATCGATTTTAGAATTTTCTGTGTTTTCTATAGCTAAATAGAAAACCAGAGAAATATTCATTGGAGAAAGAAGGGGTAGGCACAATTATTTTAATTTTAAAAGAATATTTTTCCAAATCCTAATCTCATTTGGATTGGGATAGTTTGACATCGGTAGTGAGTCTATTTTAAAGAGGAATACAGTTTTGCTTCAATTTGTACATTAGAATTAGAAATATCTCTCTTTCTCTCTCTCTCTCTCTCTCTCTCTCTCTCTCTCTCTCTCTCTCTCTCTGTAAGTGCACTCTCCAGTTAATACCAATAGCTATCATAATTTCATGAATCTTTCCACAACAATACAAGTGTGTCTTCACTACAAAAATTATTAACTTTTTCTTTTATCATCCCAAATGCCTTCTGTGTCTGCTAAATATTTTGCCTGGGTTTGACTTTATCTTTCAAACTCAGTACTGATCTTACTGTCTATCTTTACCTGTAAATTGCCAAATTAGATCTTTGTTTGCAAAGTACTTTACTTTTCCTTCCTTCCTCCCTTCTCTCCTCCCTCCCTCCCTCCTCTGTCCCTCCTCCTTCACTTCTCTCTCTTCCTCTTCCCTCCATCCCCTCCCCTCTCCCTTCCCTTTCCCGATTCTGCCATGCAGTTACTGCCACAAACTCCAACTTGTTCCCCATTTCCTGTCTCTTGCTGCTGCTCGGTCACAGCTCCTTTTGTAGGCTGGCATTCCTGGTAGATTCCTTCAGCTGATGCTCATTTCTCTCCTTTCAGTTTCTCTCCTCTCCATCCCATTGTCTGCACTGATGTCTGTCAGATCCATTTAAACATAATGGGATACTCTTACCTTTGTTTAAAATCTTCTTGTAATTTACTATTGCCTATATGACTAATTCTTTTATAGAGAAAACAATTCTCTAGAATTTATTTTCTTGTTTTCTAGATAAACAGTTTTGTTCCTGCCCTCTTACCCTGTGGAATTCATTCAGATGATAGCATTTACAGTTCCGTAAAACCAACATACATGGTGGACTTTGCAGTCTTGTTTCCTTTGCCTGGAGTACATGCCTTCTGTCTTTGCCCCAATGGTGATGTATTTTAGGATGCCTTGCATGTCTGTTCTCCATACTAGGTGGTTATCTTTTGAAAAATATTTATCATTTTGTCTTTTTCTTTAAATCTTTACACCACCTAGTCCAGTTCTTGGTGTTGTGTGCTATAGAACTTTAAAACCCTCTTTCCCTGCATGAGTGAGCGGTTATGAGACAACATGTACTGAAATGTTCTCCCAGATAAGCTACAGGGCTCTACAAATAAAGTTTGCATTAAGGTAAATATCTGCTTCTGCACTCTCCATTTTATGTCTTTAAACTGTTTAAATATTTATTTACATATTTAATTTTATTACGTAGCCTTGGCTGGCTTGGAACTCACTTTGTAAACCAGGCTGGTTTCAAACTCACTGAGATCCCCCTGCCTCTGCCTCCCAAGTGCTAGAATTAAAGGCATGTGCCATTATGCAAATAAATAAATAGCTTTGTAGTATTTACTAATATCAGATAGGCCTATCTACCTGCATAGTTCTTTACAAAGAGATTGTCTTGCCTTCTCTTAATATTGGCCTTTCACATAAAGTATAGAATCAGGTTTTTGAGTTTTACAAAAACAAATCAAAATTGAAAACAAACATTCTTAGGAACTTGATTAAGTTTGCCCTCAATCTGCGGAATATTTTGGAGGTAACTGAAGTTCTAATAAACCTGAGTCATCTTACTCATGAACATGGGCTATCTTTTAAAACTTTAAAGCTTCTAATACTTTGCTATCAATCTTCAGAATTTTCTCTTAATTTTTTCACAGCTTAATTCATAATTTAGTTAGCATTTTCTGTTATTTGGTTTATCTTTGAACAATGATAATTTTCTTCATTACTGTCAAATCCTTCAAACTTTTTCTCTTGAGATTTTCTTTTATCTTTATGTGTTTTGCCTGCATATATGTCTGTATATCACAAACACACATGTAGTACTTGGTGAGGCCAGAAGAGGCTGTTGGGTTCCCTTGAAACTAGAGTTACAAATGGTTGTTAACTGCCATGTAGGCAATGAGAATAAAGCCTGGGTCCTCCGGGAGAGCAGGCAGGACTCTTGATCCATCTCTCCAGGATTCTTATTTTATTATTTTAAAAGAATCTTTAAGAGTGGTTTTAGGTTCAAAGCAAAACTGGGAGGAATATATAGAGATTTTCAAGTATCTTAGTCCTCTTCATGGATGCAGAATATTCCCATTATGAAATCCCCCATTAGAGCAGTTTGAAGCAACGATAATGAGCACATATTGCCACTAAGAGGTTTACTCTTGGTAGGGCCTAGTACGTTACCATGGTAGGTGTCCATGGTTACTGCATCATATAGATTATCTCCACTGCCTTGAAAGTCCCTTGTATGGTTATCATTATTATTTGGGTCCTGTGACAATGTTAAGTGGCAGTTATTACAGTGGCAAGCCTTGTCTTATGTTTCACTCTCTGATTTCCATCGATTTTTCTTTGCTTTTGGATTTAAAAAAATTGTATGTATTGTGTTTCAATGATTTTTGATTTTGCCTGTATTTTCAAGAGAAAATGTTGCTTAACATTCTTTGAGCTTCCTGGATCTGTGGTTTGGTTCCTGTCAGTTTTGAAAAGGTTCAGCCTACTAGTACTGCAGATAATTACTTCTTCTGGTACTGTCATTATGCATTTTTAAATGTTCTGGAGCTGCCCTACAGGTTTGGCTGCTCACTGATGCTCCATCAACATACTTTTACAGAGTTTGTGATTATCTCTTCATCCATGTCCAATCTATTGATGAGTTGAAGGCACCTTCATTTCCCTTACTACACATAATGTTCAGCCATTGGTTTTTGCCTCTTCCTTACAATCGACATTTTTATTGCTTGTTTTATCCACCTAAATGTTCGTGCCTACCTTTTCTATTAGAACTCACTCTTGATGTATTACTAATACTCACTTTTAATTTCTTGTCTATCAGTTGTGACATCTATGCTGCACTGGGCTTTACTATGGTTGCTAATCTACTTTCTCTTTTTTGGAAGTGTTTCTTTGCTCTTCTGACATGTCTGTAATTTTATTCTGTTGTATATTAGACATACTATGTCAGATAATAGAAACTGACATAATAGATGTTTAGTGTTAGGGTTTGTGCTCTTCTTGCTTAGTTTTGTCCATGCTTCAGATTCTTGTAGTTATGAGTCCAGAGGCTTCAGACTCCTCGAGCATCCTTTTGTTTCCCATTTCCCTTTTGAGACCTTCCTTTGCCTATATAACATTGCTCCCCAGATAACCTGTGTATCAAAGCTAACATTTTTGGGTTTTTGGGCTGTTACTATACTGAAAGTTTATTGGTATGGTAATAGGAATCACATACACAGATGGAAAATTATATAGTATTTTGTAAAAATCTCATCGTTTAGTGGGTTAGTTTTCAAGGTTTGTAGCTTTCACACATAGTTTTGCTCGCCAAATGGAATAATCTGCTTTTTTTTTTTTTTTTTTTTTTTTGGTTGACACTTTTCACACATGTTTTTTTTTTTTTTAAGACCTCTCTGTTCTTCTGCTACCTCTTTGGAGAAAACAGAGGCCAAAAGAACTAAAATGGGCGAATCCATTTGGAAGCTGTGGTGAGGTTGACTAATTTGACAAAGTAACCCTAGAGAGTAGGGTGTTTTACAGTAGCTATTTAGACATGGTTTGAAGGCTTTGCTCTTCCACTCTCCTTGCTAGAGGCACAAAGAGAACTTTTTCTCATCTCTAATGTTATAACCTCACGTGGCTCCTGGCTCCTGGAGAGAATGCCAATAAAATAAAATAAAATAAAATAAAATAAAATAAAATAAAATAAAATAAAATAAAATAAAATAAAATAAAATAAAATAAAATAAAATAAAATAAAATAAAATAAAATAAAATAAAATAAAATAAAAAATATATAAAGTAAAATCAATGAGTCAATCAATATGGGGCCTCTGGGGTTTCCTCATACTCATTTATCTACACTTACTCTTTCAAAGAGGTGAGAAACAAACAAACAAACAAAAGCAAAGAAACAAAACAAAAAACCCAACCCTCTCCCCCCATTTAGTTTTACATGTAGGTCGTGGTTCCACTGACTTCTACTCTGGCTTACTCACTGTTGGTTGTGGTATCTGTCACTTGTTTGAGCTTTGTAACTTGTCTCTCACCTTTTCATTTACAGATCCAAGAGTTTGAATTTTCCATTTGGCTGTGTTTGTTTGGTGTGTGTATGTGTGTTCTTGCGTGTTCATGCATGTAAGACAGTCTACATAAGTAATTTTTCTCAATTGTTGGCTACGTTATTATTTTATTTTATTTTCCGCATCTGAATACTGTTTATTCATGTTTCATAAACATCATTTACATAAGATTCAAAAGCAATATCAAATTTTTTTAATAATAATTTTGAACGTGGAGCAATATTTTCTACATAGTGAGCAATTCTGCTCTGTGGTATTGTGCTGGGTGCCTTGAATTTCAGAACCTATTAGGTTGGGGATGCCTACCCTGTACTTAGCTTTGATTCTATCTTTCTGTCTAACCATCTCGGTCTTTTGATAAGTGTCTAAAGAAGCTACAAAGTCACTACGCTTCTCCCTAAACACTTTGCATACAGGTATGTCATTATCTAGTGTGCAATATTTATTTTCCTTTGGAGGTAAATTTTGAATACAATCTGTGTCTATGGCTTTGAGCATATCAGTTGAGCTTTGATAAAGGTACCTGTAATAAAGGTTCCCTGCCCAGACAGAATACACAGAATACAAAGGGGACCCTCCCTGCTCTTCCTGGTCACCTCCTTTCCAACCTCACCTAAAATGACCTTGGAATTTTTCCCAATGTGGATTGGATTGCTTTTGTTGGATCTAGAACTGCCTCTCTCTCTCTCTGTCCCTCTCTCTCTCTCTCTCTCTCCCTTCCTCCTTCCCTTCTTCCCTCCCTCCCCCCTCTCTCTCCCCCTCTCTTTCTGTACAAAAATTATTTTACTTTTGTGTGAACGGTCTTTCTGCACAGTGTGATGCTCTTGACAACACACCAGACTGTTGCAATATCATAAATTTCCCGCCCTGAGCAACATTTCATTTTATGAGTATACGAGATTCTGTCCATTTACTTCCCTGTGACAGGCATCTGGGTTCACTCCAGATTTGGGGTACCATCTAGAAAACAGCTCTACAACTCTTCGTTACAGAGTGTATGATATTTTTGCCACAACATTTTATAAAAAAAATTGTTCAAGAATCTCTTTTGATATTTAGGTTTCTCTCTTTCTTCTCTCATTTTGGTCTACTATAAACATTGTTATGATTGGCTTAAAATCTGGAATCCTCTGACGAATTTCTTTCTTTTTCTTTTTTTTAGGTTTAGTGGGTAAGAATTTTATTGACTATTTTTGCATCAATATTCATAAGCAAAATTGGTCTGAAGTTCTCTTTCTTTGTTCGGTCTTTGTGCGGTTTAGGTATTAACTTAATACTTCTGGCTTCATAGAATGAATTAGGTAGTGTTCCTTCTGTTTCTATTTTGTGGAATAATTTGAGAAGTATTGGTATTAGGTCTTCTTTGAAGGTCTGATAGAATTCTGCATTAAAAACACCTGGCTGTGGGCTTTTTTTTGGTTGGTAAACTTTTTTTTCTCTTTTTTTTTTACATTTTAAAAGGCTCAGCATGACTATGTGGTATTTATTTTAATAATTAAGAAATATTCCATTATAAGGGAATATGTTTAAATCATCTATTTATGTATCTTTTTTTTTTGGATACTTTATTTACATTTCCAATGTTTCCCCCTTTCTAGGTCTCCTCTTTGGAAATCACCTATCCCGTCTCCCTCACCCACCTCTATGAGGGAATTTCACCTCCCACCCATCCGCCCACCCTCTCCTATATTCCCACCTAGACATTCCCCTTTACTGGGGCCTCTCCTCCCCATGATGGCCAACAAGGCTCTCCTCTGCCACATATGTGGTCCAAACCATGGGTCCCTCAATGTGTATTCTTTTGTTGGTGGTCCAGCCTCCAGGAGGACCTGGGGGCTCAGGCCAGTTGACACTGTTGCTCCCTCCATGAGGCTACAGACTCCCTCAGCTCCTTCAGTCCCTTCTCCAACTCCTCCATCTGGGACCTCATTCTCAGTCCAGCAGTTACTGTAAAGTGAAACTTGGGTATTCCGAACTTTTGGGCTAATATTCACATATCAGTGAGTACATATCATGTTCATTCTTTTGTGACTGAGTTACCTCACTCAGGATATTTTCAAGTTCCATCCATTTGCCTGCAAATTTCATTAAGTCATTGTATTTAATAGCTGAGTAATACTCCATTGTGTAAATGTACCACATTTTCTGTATCCATTCCTCTGATGAGGGACATCTGGGTTGTTTACAGCTTCCGGCTATTATAAATAGAACCAACTCTTGGTTTTGTTGATTCTTTGTATAGGTCTTTTTGTTTCTACTTGGTTGATTTCAGCCCTGAGTTTGAATATTTCCTGCCTTCTACTCCTCTTGGGTGCATTAGCTTCTTTTTGTTCTAGAGTATTCAGGTGTGCTGTTAAGTTGCTAGTGTATGCTCTCTCCAGTTTCTTTTTGGAGGCCCTCAGAGCTATGAGTTTTCCTCTTAAC